>VZTE01000108.1:1027572-1114977 GCA_013397775.1 Eulacestoma nigropectus
AATATAAATACATAAATACAAAAATATAAATATATAAATATAACTACACAAATATATAAAAATAAAAATAAATAAACAAATGTATTTACAGTTCAGAATCTGTAAAAACAGGAGCTGAGAAGGAAACAAAGACCAGCACAGCCGTGGTGCCAGTGGCAGTGGCCTGGGGACAGTGGAGGCTGTGGCCACATTGGTATTTTTGGTCCCCCCAGCAGTTATTTGGGGTAAATCCTCAGTGCCACTGGTCAAAGCTGATAAAGAAAAGTGCAGCTGTTTGTGAATTTTACTGATATTGGACATTTTCTAATGTCAAAATGGCTTTGGTACAATTCACTGGAGATCTGCTGATCCAGCCAGACAACGAATAAACCCTGGGGGTGATTTCCAAGCATCCCCCCACCCTCCTGCCTCCTCCATCCCATTCTTGGGAACCATCAGGAGATGCCAAGGCAGACACCAGGGCAAGGCCCACCAAGAAATTGGGTTCCTACTGGATTTTTCAGACTGGGGGTCCTGAAAATCCCAATATGAGGACAGTCCCATAGGAGGACCTAAGTTCTACACTTGAGTACCTGAAGCAAGGGAAATTTGGATGCTTTTGGACTAAAGAGCTGATCCTGAATACGAAGTGGGGTATTTGATGAAGTGCAACTATTCTGTACAAGATCAAAACCCACAAAGGAAGAGGAGCCACGGCAGCAGCTCCAGCTGGGGAAAATTGGTCTGAATTAGAAAGAAAAAATGCAGCCATTGTTCTGGTACAGCGACCTGCCAACATTTCCTGAAGACCATGTAAATACATCCTTAGACCACAAATATTTTTAATCTATAAAAAGCATCTGTCAGACCAGCTCCAGCTTTTCATGCAGCCCAAATATAGTCTGTGACGTCAATCTCAATCTATTTCTTTCTGAAAAAATGTAAAATGCAGCAGTTGTTGAGGCTCTTCTAGCAAATATCAGAGGGAGAATTCATGAGGATCTTGAAAACCTTAATGAAGAAGGGTTCCTTTCTATGCTAAAGACAGGAAACCCTCGCAGAAGCAGAAACATAACAAATATCCCCAAAATTCAATACAAGGCAGAGGTGCCTTCAGCACTCAGCAAAGCTTTGGAAATCCTCCCCCCAAAATCAGAATGTTGGATGGGATTTGCTGAGACAACCCCACATTCCTATGGGAAAAAATCAAAATGCATAAAATATTTAACTAATGGCAAAAAGGGCTGAGTGAGAAACATCAGAATCCTGGCCACGGGAACAAGGGTTGCAAAACTCTTCTGTCGTGAGACTGCAGCTCCCAGGGCTCATCCCGAGCTCAGTGGTGCCCACGCCCTGCCTGGTGTGTCCAGAACAGGAGAGGAGGATCCAGCTTGCTCGAGGAGGATCCAGCTTTCCCAAGGAGGATCCAACTTTCCCTACTGGAGTCCCCCAGGGGCCGTGCCCCACTGCCCCAGCTGTGCCCTGGGATCACCTTTGCCAGGTGAGCCCTGGCTCTGATTCCTGGTGGAAACCACCCCAGCATGGGCGGCCTTCCCTTGGACACATCCTGGGATGAGCGGGCTGGGAGGAGATGGCAACAGAGCCAAATTCCCCCTGCCCTGGTGCTCCAGGAATCTGTGGGACAAATCTGCCGGGCAGGGTATGGAATGCAGGGTTGGAACAGCCCTCACTGAAGTGCAGCTCTTCCCTCCCCTGCACGTGCATTGTCGCTCTAATGGCAGCACCGTGTATTTTGATTTTTACTGGCTAATTGCTGCTTAACATTGATACTCACTGAGAGTTTCTCTGCTTTGTTCTCGTTTCACTGAAACCGAGACAATAAAATGTCAAGAAATACCAAAACAAAAGCAAACCTCCTGTAAATGAAGCATTTAGGTGGCACAGCTGACAGAAGAAAGATGGGGAATGTGCCATTATGGATTTAGTGTTGCTGTGAAATCACCTTCATTTCAAGTTGTAGTTTCTGTACTGTTTGCTGTTTGTTTGATTAATATTTTACAAATTCTGACAGAAAATGCATCCTGTAAAGTACAAAAAATAACATCCCTGGTAATAAACAGCCAACTGAGGCTCCTCTTCTCTGCTTTTACTGCAACTGAATAAAACAGCACTGACTAAACATCAAGAGGGTTTTTTTTTTTTTTCCAGAGAAGCCTGGATTTATATATGGAAGAGAGTTATTTCTAAATAAAAATCTTTGGTTTTATTCATAAAGGCTTAGGCAGAGAATGGAAAATAGATTTAAATGATCAGATCTTTCCCCTGCCTTGCTTTGAATGGCTGGAAGCCTGGGAAAGTGTCAACGTGCTATAAACAAAACCATGCTCTGTTTCTCCTTCCTGTGCCTCATAAAACAGAAATAGGGGTTGCAAACAAAGCAATCTTACAGCCAGCACAGCTCCAGGCTGCTCCTGGTGGCATCAGGGATTTGGGATTTCCTGGGTCACAGAAATTCCCGCTTCCTCCCCTCATGGGGAGTCCCAAATCAGGAGCATCAACTGGAAATGCAGCTGCAGAGAGACCCCGATGCAAAGTCTCATCTCTCCCCTGATCAGGAATCACAGTGTCTATGCCAAATAATAGCCCTGATTATAATTAGATTCAAACTGAACTCCTAAATCAGCCTGAGATTCTATTTAACAGTAATCTACTATAATGCAATAGTTAATCATATCTAACCTTAATACCAGCCTAATCCTTCAAATTATTTCAAATTTAATTCCAGCCCAAAGGCAATTATCTCTTGAAATTTAAAATCTAGGTCCTTGAGTTTAATCATCCCCATAGATATAACCCTAAAACTTATCTAAACCTACAGACACAAAGAAAAACCTAATTGTATATTTTAACCTCCGAAGTAACCCATTTCTAATTAAAGCTCAGTCCTAAACTCCTCGTTATCCTAACCAAGATTAACTCCAGCTGTAATCCCTCATCCTGATCTGCAATTCTCTAAATAAAAGGAAAATAGCAAAGGAGAAATCGAGAAATGCTTTTTTTTTTCCAACTGGATGTTGCACACAGACAAGGGAAAGATGTGGAGAGCTCCACGTTGGCTTTGGGGCCCAAAATGCTTGTGCCCACCTCGTGCCAGGGAGGGGAGGTGGAGGGGGACTCTCCACAGGCGGTGGAACCCAGGCCAGGGCTGGAGCTGCAGGAATATCTTTAGCTGGCAGAATGGATCTGGTTTTGGAGCTTTTTATAGCTCCTGCAGCTGGAGGCTCTTGGAGGGCTCGTCAGCCCCAGTGATGGTTAATTAATGGTGGGCCTTGGCCAACCTCTGCTCAGCGAGGCCAAAGCCACCAGCAGAGCCTCTGCCTGTCCCCAAGGGTGCCCTCATGTGCCTCCCTCCCTGCTCTGGCCCAGCCAGGCTCTCCAAGGGGGCTCCCAGCGGGATGGGAGCCCACCCCAGCAGGGAATGCATGGCCGGGGTTCCGGCCTGGGCAGGGGCACTGGAAAGCAGGGAAATTCTGGTTTGGATGCTGATTTTCTGTTGGTTTTGAAGGAGGTAAATTCCAGCCTGCCTGGCTCTCACTTTCCTGAACCCACAAGATACAAATGTTGGGATCATCACCCTCAGCAGCTCATTTGGGTCATACCTGGGGCCTTTCCAGTGCCACCTTTTGATAAAACTCCCTTTTCCCTCTCTCCTGCCTCCCCAGCACGTGGACGTTGGCAGGGAAGCCCCAGGAGCTGGGCCGGGTCAGGTGGGTCCTGCTGCTCTTCATCCCCCCCAGAGCTGCTGGGGATGTGACTACAAAGAGAAAAATTGCAGCTGTCATTTGCTGGTGATCTGATTTTTTTGAGAGGGGAAAAAAAAAATATGACATTCTACAATTAGCTGAAATCATTTTTTTAGCTGCAGGTATAATTTATTTGGCTCACTCTCATTTCTCATAGGAAGGGAGGATATAGAAAATTTCCCTCCAGGCATTCTGGGGTTTTATTTAATGCAGTGATTATAAAATCATAGAGACTGGTTTGGGTTGGAAGGGACCTTAAAGCTCATCCAGTGCCACGGGCCGGACACCTTCCCCTGGACCAGGCTGCTGCAAGCCCTGGCCTTGGACACCTTTGAAGATAAAAAAATAAGAAGAAACTGAGCAAAAATCTGTTTGTTCCACAGCCTGAACTTCCAGATGAAAGGTTGGAGCTCCCAGGGGTGCTGGTGGCCACCCATGATGTGATTGAAACCCATGACACATTCACCCAGATCCCAAATCTGGCATTAACAGGGTGCTGTCTCTTCAGGGAATAGACCCTGGGGTTTTCTTTGCCTTCCCATTTCCGTGTTTTCAGGCCCTGCTTATGTTTTCTTTTTCTCTGAAAGGTTCTTTCTCCATTATGACAATATTTTTATTTAGCAAAAATGAGGGATCTTATGTAATTCTGTGACTTCTGGAGCTAAAGGTCAAACATTGCAGGACAACATCAGCCTTGGCAGCAGCTTTTGCTTGTTGAAGCTTCCCAGCTTCCAGCATTTCGGACACTTCCGGAACTAATGAGTCTAAATAGGAAAAGCTGGTCTGAGTCCATTTGCTCTTTTTGTGCTTCTTTCCCTCCTCTGGAATTGCTCAAAGCTTCTCCTCTCCCTCACAGGTCCTGGAGTGCTGTGTCCAGCTCTGGGGTCCCCGCCACAGGAACAACACGGAGCTGTTGGGACAAATCCAGAGGAGATCACAGACATGATCAGAGGGATGGCGACGTTCTCCTGCAAAGCCAAATGTAATGAATCCCAGGAGAAATTCCCTCCCAGTGACATCCAGAGGGATCACACCTACCCCGAGGCTTTCCAGGGAGATGGAGGCAGTGTCCCAGAGCAGCCAGGTGTGCCCAGGCACGGCCAGGACGTGGCCCTGCGAGGGAGGCTGAGCTGCAGGTGGATGGACACACGTTGCTCCATCTCCCCTCCTCCCCGGGGCTGTTCCATCAGAGACAGGCTGTTCCCTGTGCTGGGATTGACGGGACCTGGAGTCCAGTGCCGCAGAGAGGGGCAAGGCTGGCCCCCAGTGCAGGGAACAAAGCTGGTTTTATGGCTCCCCAAAGGCAGCAGCTGAAATGTCACCTGACACTGGTCCTGCTTGTCACTGATCGTGTGCTTGGGCTGTCCCAGAGCCCCGAGGTGTCCTCCCAGTGACCTGTCTGCAGCTGCTGGGTGCATTCCAGGGTGCCTGGATGGGGATCCCTCAGGCCGTGCCCATGGGGAAGGATCTGCTGGTGGAACTGGAGCAGGGTCCCGCTGCTCCTGTCGGTCAGAGCTGGTGGAAAGCTGCTGCCTTCTGCAGCTTCCACAGCAGCTGCTCCCTCAGCTGCGGGGAGGGAGAGGGGAAGAAAAACCACCAAAAAAATAGAGGTGAAGGGAACAGGAGTGGTTACAGCCAAACCCCAGGAGCAGGAGCTGCTGAAGATGCCGTGGGATCCCAGGAGTGGAGCTTGGAGTTCAGGGGAGGATGGGTGTGGAAGTGACCTGGTTCCGACATGAAAGAGAAAACGAAACGGGACATGTGGGTGGTCTGTAGGGTGATTTAGTAACAACCCAGTGCTGTTTGAACACATCCTGGAGTGTATCCACCACATGTGGACAGTGGGTCACTGTCACAGCTCTGCAAACACAGCCCTGGGCAGAGGCTCTGCTCCAGGGACCCACAGCACCTCTGAATGACCACATTTGGGAAGGGCCTCTGCAGGGCTCCAGTCCGGCCTCAGGAATTCCAACACTGCAGCCTTGCACAGACCTTTCCCTGGCCAAGCCTCAAGAGCAGCCACCTCTCAGCTGACATCGGAGTCCTGGTCCTGCTGAGCTCCCTCCAGAGGTGCTGCACATTCCGTGGGACCAGGCCTGGCCACCCCTGCCCGGCTCTGGCACTTCCTTGGCCTCCAGGATGCACCTGGCAAGTTCTTTCCCACACATTATTCTGCCTTTGCCACTGTCCAGCAGCCTGGAAAAGGGCTGGAAGCCTCGTGGCATTTTCTTGCTAAGGAATTCTTGGCCAGTGACATCCTCCCTCCTCCGCCCAGCACAATGTGGGGAAGGGAGGCAGGTGCTGCTTCAGCCTGAAGGGCTGAGCAACAGGAAACTCCCACACGGCTTTCCAGGATGTAATGCCAGGAAATGGGGCTGCCAGGCACCTGCCTCCTGCCTCCCAGCAGTGGGATCACCCAAAGCTGGCTCCCTCGCTGTCCCTGGGCTCCTGCATCCCCCTCCTGGCTCCTTGCAGCCCCTTTTCACTCACCTCCCACTTCCCTAATGAGGTTCCTGTGAGATTCTCTGTGTGGCCACAAACTTCTAGGATTTCTCATTGTTCCATTCCCCCATGCTCAGGGGAAGGGGCCAGTGATGCCCACGAAAACTGGGAAAGGCACGGGGCTGCTTTTCCCTGCTCCCACTGCTCCCAGCACTCAGATGCCTCTCATGGCCACCTGCAGATTAGGTGGATCTTTCTCTGAAGACAACTGAGCTCCTTGGGCAGGAATTAAGGATTTCTGAAAGGTTGAATTAATAATTATTTGAATTTTGACTTCAGTGTGGTCACTTGGGCCGCACATTCTGTGTTTTGTGGCTGCCTCAGGTACCTGCTGCAGCCCCCACACCCCTCCTGCCACACACGGGTGCTCATCCCTGGCAAAGCTTTGGGTTTGTTCAGTGAAACACTTTTGCTTTTGGTTTCCTTGCTCCACTTCGTGAGCTATGCTCGGCCCACCCCGTGTTGTGAAATCCCCAGCCCTGCTGTGTTTGTTTTCCCTGTGGTGCTCCTCGCCCCCAGCATCCCAGCGCTGCCCAGGGAGCTGTGGGGAAGTGCAGGTGCACAGCCCACTCCTCCCAGCCTGGAAACCCTGGACGTTTTTAGCTTAGCCTGAGCTGTGATCCAGGAATGTGGGGCAAGAGGTGAACTGCAGGGGAGGGAATGAAATCCCAAATCCCCGAACTCTCTGTGTCTGCAGAGAAAGGTGAGACCTTTCCAGCTGAACTGGTTCTGGGAGGATACTGCTCAGGAGTCACAGACCAAGAAAATGAAGAGGAAAAACCCTGCAGGTGCTGCAGGGCTCCTTAGCATCTGTTTTCTTATGGAGTGCTCATAAATCTTTTCCATTTGGTGCTCAAGCTGAGTCAGCCCCAAAGCTGCACTTGCTCTTTGGTGGATTCACCTCCAAGACCCACATGTGCTGTGGGGGGTCTGGGACATACCACAGTGAGCCCTGCAGGATTTCACAGCCTCAGGCATTTTACAAGCCTGTGAATCAGAACCTCAATTCCTAAATGCTTCCAGGAACCCAAATCTCGGCGTTGCCTCAATTCCCCCTCAAAGCACAGCTCTCAGAGGTGTGGCCATGGTGCTCCTGGCTGGCAGTGCTCTGGCACAGCTGCTGGTGCCTGTCCTTGGTCCTCACTTGGACCATTCCCTGCCTTTCCTTCCCTGTTCCTCCCCTGGATCACTCCCTGCCTCCCCTTCCCCACGCTCAGGGTTTTCACTGCCAAACTGCCCACCCGGCTCTGTCCAGGTGAGAAATACCCGGTGTTCTCCTGACCTAAATCTCCAGTCCATGGGGCAGTGGTGGGTGCCAGCTGAGTGCCATCTGCCCCTCCATCGCCTTGTGCACACAAATCTGGCCCTTGCCTTTGATTTCCAGACACTTGGATGAGTATTTCTGCCTGAGGTTTCATGTAGTAAATGCTCCTGATCTTTGCATTCGACACGAACGCCTTCCCCTGTGAAACCTCAAGGAGATCCTGTTTGTACTCCAGGTGGGGCATGTGTAAAAGCAGCATTTCAGTGTGAGTCACTACCTCAGTGTTTGATTCATTCTCTGTTTCTGAAGCTCTGATGACACCGATGGCTGGAAGCCCCAGAGGAGAGCTGTGGTACAGGAGAAAATAGAAGCTGCAGAACAGAGTGTAGTTTAAATTAGTGGGATCAGAAGGAAAGGACCTAAAGCAGGGGTTGTCATCAGAATATATCAATGCTCTCTCACCTTGCAGGAAGGATCTGGCCTTGTCCCAAAGTGAAAAGGCAAAAGAGAGTGTCCAGCAGGACAGGAGAAATTGTGCCTGAACCCCACCAGCAATGCTTCCATGGGAACATCTTCCCACAAGTTCAGAGGCCCAACAACACCAAATCCAACAGTGCATGGCACAGCTGGGCCTGTGGACCATGACAGAGTCCAGCAGGGAAAAGTGTTACCAGAATCAGGAATGGCTCCAGTGCAGAAGAGATTCTGGACAACATCCAGGGGCTGGACGAGGTCCAGGGCTGGACTCAGGGCTGTAATGAGGATAAAATTCACCTTGGGGCACAGGCTGAGGATACACAATGTGTGCACTCAGCCCAGGGAAGGGGCTGCAGCCTCTCAGGCTGTGCTGGTGGGCGCCAGCTCAGCCCCTGCCCCGAGGCTGCAAAAGGGGTGAAACGGAGCCAAGGCTGCATTTTGGCATCTGCTGCCTCGGGCCAGGGGGCTGAATTTGCCATTAATGTTCCATGAAATATAAAACAAGAGTCGAGGTCGTCTCTGGACTTCATTAACACTTTGAAAAGCCAAGGGGAATATCACGTTTGGCTGTGGGGCCAGCACAAGTCAGCAGAGACTCTAACATTTCAGTTCCCACTCTGAAAAGCCCGACAGCTTTGTTTCAGTTCTGCTTGCTCATTCCAAAATCAACGGAGACAACCAGTTACTGTGAAAAAAAAAGGCATTGCCAATGAAACCAACTGAAAAGGTTCATTCTGTTCTCTTTGGGGATATTCACCCACTTTTGTTTATGCTCAGTCTATGAATTTCATGGCAGAAAAGGAACTCCTTGAAAGTGATCCTTTCACTTCTCAGTGCCCCACATTCACATGGTGTAGGCTGAGGTTCTGGTCTCAGCCTTGGGAAGGACATGGGATGGATGTGGCCAGATGAGTGTTAGTAACAGAACAATTCCACTGCCTTCCCCCAGCAGCTGCACAGCCACAGCCAGTTGTGTCTGAACCAGCAAGTTCCTGAACGGTTCCCAGGAAAATTCCCAAACGGTTCCCAGGAAAATTCCCCCTGCAACCACGACCAGACTCACTCCTAGGACGTGCTTTTCTTCCAGAGGGAATGTGCCACCCCCTGGCAGCACTGAGAGCACTGGGATGGACACGACGGGATGTGTGGAGTCTCCCGCAGAGCCCCAAGCACAGAGAGCAGCTGGTTTGTGCTCAGGGCTGGGGAAGCCTTCCCTGCACTACAGCTGGGCTGTGTCCCTGCAAATCGGCTCCTGCTGCTCCTACTGCCGGGCAGGGGAAGGAGAGAAACAAGGGGAAATAAAAGCAAACGCACACCTTGGGCAGCTCTGCCTTCCTGAGAGAGGAAACACAAAGCTCACTCCAAGGGGAAGCCAGTTCCAGGCTTCTTAATCATCCTCTGGGTTCATTGTTCAGGTGTGATGCTGGTGCTGAACTGGGGAATTACAGCTGTGGGCGTGCTGGAAGCCCAGCTGGAGACTGGGACTCATAATTGCCCTCCAGGCCCCACAAACTCTTGAAACGCTTTGGTTACAGCAGCTGAGAAAACAAAAACAAAACCAAACCAAACCAAACCAAAACAAAACGCCCTTCACCTCCGTCCTGTGCGGAAGCAGCAGAATTCCCTGGCAAGGGGAGATCCTTTGTGAAACTGATTCTGCAGGGAAGCGAACGGCCCGACTGTGAAGGAGAGCTGTGGGAAGGTTTCGTTTGGACCCGTCCTCAGCCTGACTCTTGGACTCGAAGAAAGAGGATCCTCTGTAGGTTTGCTGAATGTTTTCCGGCGAGCCCGATGCATCTTTGCCGGGAGCTGGTCTCTTCCAGCGGATCCAGGTGCTGCCCTCTCACGGCAACGGGAGCCCCGAGGCTGATCCGGCGCAGGAGAGGCCGGAGCACACCCCAGGCTCTCAACAACCAGCTCGGATGCTGGTGCTGATGCTCTGCCTCCCTGGGACTGTGGAAAACCTGGAAGGTGTTGTCCGGAGGGGACAAGAATCCTGGAGCTGGGTGAGGCTTTCCCACCACCCGCTGCCCTGGGAGCACGAATATTAGAGGACTGATAGAGGACTGATAGAGGACTGATGGAGGACTGATAGAGGACTGATGCCTCCTGGTGGTCCCAGGCAATCCCACCCGCAGTGTGGGGATGGTCTGTGTACCTTCCACAGCCAGCAAGGGCTCCTGGTGCTGGGATGCCTGGGGAGATCCCAGTGGGAACCTGGAAGATGCTTGGGTCACCAGCTGGGAATGCTCAGCAAGGGGGAGTCCGAGCAAAGGGACAGGAGGCAGAGGCTGGGAAATGGGGAAAGGGGAAAGGCACAGGTGGTTCAGGGCTATGGAGTGCCCAGGCAGGAACAACAGGAGTGCTGGGGGCAGCTTTGGGCACCACAGGGTAAGAACTAAAGCTGTTAGAAAGTGTTCAGAGGGGGGACACAGGGATGGGGAAGGATCTTGAGGGGAGCAGCTGAGGGAACTGGGTTTGCTCAGTTGGAGAAGAGGAGACTGAGGTCAGACCTCACCGGGGGCTGCAGCTCCTCCCGAGGGGCAGCTCTGGTCTCTGCTCCCTGGGACAGGGACAGCACCCAGGGAACGGCTGGAGCTGGGCCAGGGCAGGCTCAGGCTGGAGAGCAGGGAAAGGTTCTTCCCCCAGAGGGTGCTGGGCACTGCCCAGGCTCCCCAGGGAATGGGCACGGCCCCGAGGCTGCCAGAGCTCCAGGAGCGTTTGGGCAGCGCTGCCAGGGATGCCCAGGGTGGGGCTGTTGGGGTGTTTGTGCAGGGCCAGGGGTTCACTGATCCTGGTGAGTCCCTCCCAGCTCAGGGGATTCCATGATTCTCTTGGTTAACAAAACTGGAGCCCACTGGAGAATTGCTGAAAGCTTCAGGTCTGAAAAGACTCCAGACACAGCTGGGACCAGGTGAGAAGGGAAGAACCAAACCAGTGTGAACCTGACACTTGACTAATGAAAAGCCACAGCCCAGGGCTTGATGAGGGTTGGCAGAATGCAGAGGTGGGGCTGCGCCCTTAGGGCTCCGCTCTCCGCATCCTGTTTGCCCCCAGAAAGGTGTGGGGGGACTGAGAACTCCGAGCCTTGACACAGAGACAGTCAAGCCAAGGATTTCTCTCTCTGCTCTGACATCCCCCAGCAGCACTGCAGGTGGGACAGGCCACCAGCACTGTCCCCTGGAGATGCATGGGGACAAATAATTGTTTTGGGTTAAAAATGCTGTGGGAAATGGAAACCTGGAGATGGTCTGGTGGAGTGCAGATGATGCCGCTGTGCACTGCAGTCCATGCTGGTGATGGAAGTGTGGTTGTGGCTGTGATGGTGCAGAGATATTTCATCAGGGCAGTTGTGCCAATGCCAAAATATTTAACAGCTGGCCCCAGAAATAATGAAATTGTCATTTCTGGTGAGAGACAGTTGTGGAATGAGCAAACCAAGCACATCCAGGGCCATCTCCAGGCTTTGCCCTTCTGCTTTTTGCCAAGTGTCACCCCCAGAGGCTCTGGGCTGAGCTGCTGTGCTGGCAACGGGCAGCAGCACCGAGAGCATTGTGCTCGGTGCCTTCTCTGCTCCTACAAGGCTTGGCCTAAGCCAGGCCCATCTGACACAGGAGATTGAAAAGAATTGAAGGGAAACAAAGAGAAATTCTAAGCTTTCCTCAGAAACCTATTAAAGTCCCTGTCATTTGCTCGGAGCACACGAAATAGCCTTTATTACAGGCATTTTGCTGAGCACAAAAGCCACTTTCAATAACACAGGAAGGGAAAAATCATTACAAACTTGCAAGAATCAAGGACCATCTTGCAGAATCTCTTTGTCATGAAACAAATTATGAAAGGCTATAAATAGATGACCATTATTAGAACAAGGAGCTCTCTAACCGGGCTCTCTGCACAGGGAACGAACTGCTTCCCTCCCAGCCAGGGGGGAGCTGAGGCAATCAGCAGGTACGTCAAGGGTCTCCAGGGTGCAGGAGAAAGCAGAATTAAAGTCCTTGCCTCCTGCTCCTGAAAAGGGGAGAAGCGTTTGGAGAAACAAGTTACTTAAAAGGCTGTTAAAAATACACAAAGTACGCACAGGTACTCACCCCCAACAGGATGGGGCTGAATTTAGTCAGGGTCACACCCTGGCAGTGTCCAAGGCCAGGTTGGATGGGGTTGGAGCAGCCTGGGATCGTGGGAGGTGTCCCTGCCCGTGGCAGGCAGTGGAACGAGATAAAATTTAAAGTCCCTTCAGCCCAAACCATCCCAGGATTCTGTGATTCCCTGGTGTCACTGCTGAACAGAACACAGGACAGGAGCTCTGTGCTCATGGAGTCTGGCTGCTCTATCCAGCTCCTCCATTACCTCTTGGTTCCCTTCCTCACCTCTTGTGGGGTTTTCTCCTCCTTGGCTGCTTGAAAAAATGACTCCTCTGATTTTTTTTTTTTTTAATTATTTTTTTTTAAAATTCCAGCCTAACATAGTCACTCCTGCTCATCACGTAATTGAGTTTAAATAGTTCTTTCTCCTTCTGGCTGTTTGCTCCTGTGGTATTTCTGTGAGTTACTCGTCTACTTTTAGCCTTCCTGTGGACAGACTAAACACAATAAACTCCTTCCATCCCCCCCTCTCAGACAGACCTGCCATCCCTGTGCCATTCCTCCTGGCACATTCCTATCCCATCCTGGATCTGCCCTTCAGCTCCGTTTCCATGGCAGGGTGCCCGGGTGAAAGTGGGCATGGCTGGCTTTTTAAAGCTGGGTTCAACTGGCAGTAGCTGCTTTTTACAGTTTGGTTAAATTCGCAGTAATGACAACAATCCCATGTTCCTTCCCAGGTTTTTCATGGAGTTATGGCCCGCAGGAATGAGGATGTTTACTCATATTCCAACTGCCCTGAGCAGGTCAGTGGGATCTCCCTGGCTGAGTCCAGGAGAATCAGAATGCCAGGATTAAACCCTGAGGGCTCTGCCACAGAAATTTTCCAAGATATGGAAATTTTACGGGTGAGCAGCACAGTCAGGGAGAGACTGGGAGCTGCAGGATTCCCAGAACTGGGAGTTGTGCAAACCACGCTGGATGCTGAGGAAGAGTCTTGAAAAGCTGCCCCATTGCTCTTATGGCTTTGAGACATTTTTGCAGTGCTGTTACCTGTCCATGGGTATCTTATCCCCACAGGAACTGCTGCTTTGGGGTTTTCCCCTTGAACAAGGTGTAATCCTTTCCAAACATTCATGCAGCAACGTTTGGGATGTGGTGATAATCGATAATCTTTCCATTCTGAGCTGCTGTGCCCAGCCCCGAGATGAGCTTTGCCAGCTGCCAGGGCTGCTGTGTTTGCAGGAGGCTCACACATTCCAGAGGAATGGGCAGTCAAATGGGCCACCGAGATCCCTCCCTCCCTCCCTCCCTCCCACATTTACCTGGGCTTCAGGATTTGGATAGAAACCACTTTGCCCTCTTTGTTCCTCTTGTTAAGCTGTGTCTCCGAAAAGCAGAGAAGGAGATGATGGGTGATGGATACAAAGGGATTTCAGGGCCAGGTCCCCTGTAAAAGTCATCTCTGCCCCAGGCCTGTGTTCAACACGCAGCACCAGAGAGTTTGGGCTCTGCATTGCAGCAGGGCCACTGGGAGAGGAGCTCTGGCATTAATATCAGTACTGCAGAGATTAGGAATTCAGCAAAACACGTCCTGAACATTTGTCGCCTTTGCACAGAAAGGAAAGACATTAATTTTTCAGAGGATCATTTCCATCCCCACCAGGCTCAGCTCAGCTGAACCCATGAGCCTGATTGCAAAAGTGAACATTGAACCACAAAGATCTTTCTGGGTCTTGCTCTGTGGTCTCCTCTGAAAGCCAAATAGAGAGATAAAGCTGGAATGAGGGGCAGAGGGAAGCCACACAGAGCCACAACAGCCTGGAGATAAATTCACTTTTACTAAAACCCGTCTGTCCATTTTCCAGGACCTTGGGTTGCAATAACAGTAACTTGTGCTCGTTTATTAATTGCAGGTTAATGGGAACCCTGCTGGCTTCTGTTTCTTTATCCTTTCTGGGATATATGCAGAGGAAAGCAGGGAACTCCTCCTGTGGAGGAAACACATCAACCCTCCAAAGCTCACTTTTTTGGGACAGCAGGGCTGGAAGGAACCAGCCTGAGGAGAGGCGAACAAAGCACCACATCCTTCCTGGCACCCTTTGTCCCCCTCCACAAGACACAAATCTTTCAGGCTTTTGAGCCTTCCTTCCCTTAGATGGAACAGGCCCTTTTGAAACTCAGAAATGACCTTTTCCATCACTGGTTTGGCTGCTTTGGACTCAATATAGGGAGTCTGTGTGAAAATGAGCAGGAAAAAGAGATGTGCAAAGGCAGAGGAGGAAATCTCATCAATCTGGACAGCAGTTCATGGAATTCAAGATGCAAAATAGGTTAATTCCTACCTGTTTCTTTATTCTTAGGAATTATAACTGTCCAGCCCCCCCAGCAGGGCTCTGTAGATGACTGATGCTACTGCTCCCCCACAAACCACATTTATAATATTTTCAGCCAGCTCTGCAATTACTGAGCTCTGGAGCGATAATTTGATCGTCCTGCTGATGTCTGAAGAGATGAAGCAGCTCTGGCTGTAAATACCTGGCAGCCATTTCAGCTTTGTCCATCCATGACCCTCACAAAGTCTGCAGGGCCCAGAAGGCTCCAAATCCCATTATTGGGCGTTCCCCATCTCCCATTGCTGTAAATTAAAATTATTCCAAGGGTCCAACTCTGACCACGGCTGGTTTCTCTGCTTCTCATCACCTGTTCGGTGCAGGTGCCACGGGATGGTTGTATTTCACATAGACTGGGGTCTCCAAAAAACAACAGCAGGAACACTTTGGGAATAAACAGGAAGATAAAGCAGTGAGGTCTTTGCAGGAGGTGCAGGCCCTCCCCAGGCTCCAGTGAGATTTGAACTCACGACCCCTGGTTTACTAGACCAGTGCTCTAACCCCTGAGCTATGGAGCCTCTGAAATTTGGGAGCTTTTGCCTCTGCAAACATTTCATATCATAATTTTCTCTTCATTCTGGAGTGAAATGGCACCGGCACTGCTGGGATGTGCTGCTCTAAGGACTTTCGATTCTCTTTCCAAACCGCACCAAAACCCATCAGAGCCACAAAACCACCACCACGCTAGGTGAACCCAAACCTGGAATGTACTGTCCTTGAGCTCATCCCTGTAGGATGGATGATTCCCCTTTCCCCTGCAAAGTGGGAAGTTGACAAAGAAATGATGATGTTTGGGCTCCTCAGAGTTGTTGCACTAATTTATCAGAGAAGGGAATAAACAGGGGCCACGAAGATGCTCCAAAAGCTGGAGCCCTTCTCATACGAGGGAATGCTGAGAGAAATGGGATTATTCAGCCTGGAGAAGAGCAGGCTCCAATGTGACCTTATTGTAGCCTTTCAGTACCTGAAGGGGCTCCAAGAGAACTGGAAAGGGACTTTTCATAAGGACACAGAGGGACAGGACACAGGGAATGGCTTCCCACTGCCAGAGGGCAGGGATGGATGGGATATTGGGAAGGAATTGTTCCCTGGGAGGGGGGGGAGGCCCTGGCACAGGGTGCCCAGAGAAGCTGTGGCTGCCCCTGGATCCCTGGCAGTGTCCCAGGCCAGGTTGGATGGGGCTTGGAGCAGCCTGGGACAGTGGAAGGTGTCCCTGCCCATGGCAGGGGTGGGACTGGGTGGTCTTTAATGTCCCTTCCAACCCAAACCGGTCTGGGATTCCCTTATACCCCACTGCTTCCCACTGGAAATCAGCTGTGCATTTGTTTTTCCCTCTCAGCTCTTCACAGATGTCCCTGCTCCCTTAGGAGTCCATGTTTTGTTCCTTCCCTGCTTCTTTATCCTGCCTTGGAGAGCCCTTTGGATGCCACCTGCAGGCTGAATCTGAGGGACTGTGGGACTGAGCACTGCCCAGGCTGAGCTTCCAGCTGGGATGAAACTGTCACAAGAGTGGGGTGAACGTGGAGAAGGCAAGAATCACAGGGAACAGAACTTCAGATTCAGCATTTGGCCAACGAGGATCCCCGTGATGCCCAGGAATATTGGTGTAGGATTGTTCAATATGGGCAGTGCCAGAGCGATTGGGAGACTCCTCCTACAGATCCCCCGCCGCGGGGCCCTGGGCTGGCCCTTGAGTGATCTCTGGGCACAGGAGGAGGAGCTCTGGCCCTTCACACTCCCTTGTGCACCAAGTCTCAGCTTCCTCACATCCCCCAGGCAACTCCTGCAGAGCTGGAATAGAAAAGCCCCGCCTGGAACACCTCGAATTTGAGGGAAGCATTTGTGGAGACTGCCAGCAAGTCCAGGAGAGGATGCTGGCTGTGCATTGAACCCTCAGGCACAGAAATGTCTCATGGCAGGGGAAAATGTACAGCAGCCACTGAAAGGGACTCTGAGTTTCAGGGAAGATGCACAAAGAGAAAATATAAGTACAAATGGTTAAAGGGTGACTCAGAATAAGCCACATTGTGTCTATTATTCCTGGTCTTTTTTGTGGAAGAAAATTGCTCTCTTTGAAAGAAACCAGAAATTAAGACCATCCATCCTCCCGAGCGTAGAAAAACACAAACCCTCATTAGGTGGGCTGAAAGGCAATTCTCAGGCCTTTATCTGACCGGCTGAGAGCAGGATTCTGTCTGTAGCTTTTAAGGAGAAATGATGAATTACCTGGCATGGGTTCAGTGCCTGAGCCTGGCATTGGATAAACTCACAAAGAAGCCTGGAGCCAATCAAACAACTTTGTCCAAACCCTGCTGAAAGCAGCCCTTTGGGGGCACACAGGGAGGACGTGCACCAATAAAATAAAGCTGAAAATAATAATGAACATCCCATGCAGGAACATGTGCTTGGAGCGTGGTTTCCAAGAGCATCTGGGCTTGGAGCCTGGGAACACATGGCTGAGCCATGAGAGGCTGCCTGGCAGAGGGAAATAATGGAGCAGTTTGACACAGGCTGTGTTCAGACCTTGACTTGAAAAATAATATGGTTTAAATGTGTGCTGATGCTGGGAGCATTTTGGTAGAAACGAATGCTTCTGGTAATGGGAAGTGATGGAGTGGTGAATGTGAAAGGCTGCCTGGTGCAGGAAAGGTTGTGTCCTTGCCTTCCTGGGTGAAACTCTGCTGCATTTCCCAGTGTCAGCGTGTTCTGGAATACCTGGAGGTTTTAACCTCGGGGCAGACCCTTGCAGTGCTGAGCCCTGGCAGCCCTGTGCCCTCGTGGCACTGTCCCCACAGCCGGGGCATGTCCCCAGGTTTCAGTTTCTGTTTGATCTCTGCCCCATCCGTGCCCATCCCGGGGGTCTCTCCTGTTTTTCCCTCCCTTCTCATGGGTGACTGCTGAGGTGTGACCCAGGCTCCTTGCCCTGTGCCTGTCCCCCAGGCAGGACTGCACCTGCACCCTCAGATGAAGGGCCTGGTGCCTGCAAGGCTGGCACTTGTTCTACTTTTACCCCTAAAACTCCTGCAAGTGACTTTCTTCCCACTGCCTAGAAGGAAATCTGCCTCCTGCACTTCTGCAGTGAGATCTGGCCTGGCTGGACAAGGGCTGTGAGTCCATCCCAGGATTTCTGTGCCAGTCCTCTGCCAGCTGCAGGTGGGACTTTTCCAGCTGCACTGGGGCCGTGCAGGACCAGCAGTGAAGCCCCCACAAACTCCTGTCTCACCCCACATGAACCAAAGCACAGCTGTCTCCTGCAGTGCTGGGGGGCTCTTCTGAGCACCTTTGGTGGGAAAGCAACTGCAGAAAATGAGGAAAACCAGAAGGAATAATCATTGCTCAATGAGATGGGAATGGAGATCTGTTTGCTAGGTCCTGGCAGGGCAGCCTCAGCCACTGATGGGCTGGATAATAAAGGAACTTTCTCCTGGTGGAGTCTGAAGGAACTGGAACATTTTGCCTTTCCATGCAGTGCCTTGGCCAAGTCCTGATGCAGGGTTTGTCCAGGGTTGTTATGAAAGGACTGTTAATGAAGGCATCATGAATTTTCTTGTTCAGTAGGAGCTGGGCTAATGAGAAATCAGGTTTTGATTTGTTTTTCACGTTTGGATCTGTGTTTATAGCCAGGTGCTACAATTTGGCTTCTACTCTAAGAACCACTTGATTATCAGGAAGGTGGAAAGCTCTGCCCCAGAATTTCTACACCAGTTTAGTTAAAATTTACCTGTTTAGCTGCAACAAACTTAAATATTATCTGCCCACTTAGGCAACACCTGTCTAGGGATAGACCTCCATGCTCATTGCAGAGCCCAATCACCAGAAAAAAACTCTCTAAGATTTTATCTCCTACCAGATATTTCCTGGTTGCTTTTTGGATCTAGACTCCTTGAAAACACCGTGGAGTTGTCCCAGTTTTACCTGTGAGATGAAGAGTCTGTAAAGCAGAACTTGGCAGTTCCAATGCCTTTGGTTTTCATGGAAAATAAGAGTTTCCACTGTGTTCTTTGCTTTCACCCAGGGATCAGGAAAATTGCTCCAAAGTGGAAATGTTTGTGTACAGCAAATTAGGCATTATGGGCATGATTCATGGGTAATCTTTGCAATCCTCAAGAATATTTTCTGAACAAAAGTCGTGTAAAGGGAGTCCCTGGACAGTGACCTCCCGCTCCTTGGTGAAGGCAAAAGGCAGCAATGGGCAGCAATAAAGCAACAAACCAAAGCCCAGATGTTTGTTTTCCATGGATGGAAACATCCCTCCTGAAGGAACAGCGAGCTTTGCTGGCATTGTTTATGGGGTATTTGTCTCCAGCAAATGGAATTGTTACGTCATGTTGGATTTCTGACAAGCCCAGAGTCCCTGGAGCCCAGCTCTGATCCGAACTCGGGCTGAGAGGCCACCTCAGCTCACACACAAAGGCTGGACGAGGTGATGGACTCTGTCAAATGCATGAATAAACCCTGGTAATGATTCTACCAAGAGCTCAGAAGCTGCATCCTCCTAATTATAAAAAAGCCACGAAATCGCAGCAGCATTTTTGATCTGAAGCACAGAGAAGGAAATACTCATTTCACTCTTGTAGCCATACTTGAAGGATACTTTTTAATCTCTTTCAACAAGTGAAAAGGTGAAATTAGAAGAGAAAATTGACAAAGTTAACACAGTATTACAAGGCACAGGGTTCCTTCTAGGCTTAAAATGAACCTGGAAGTTTGCGTTGGCTCCCCCAGGCTCTCCTGGCCTGCTGGTGCTTGTGACAGCCCAGTGACCACCACTGCCTTAAAGTCCCTGCCTTCCTTTAAAGTACCCTTGTAAAGTTTTCTTGGAAGCCAGGAGGAGTTTCCCCAAGTCCTGGGAAAAAAATAAAGCTGTTGTGCTGCTTGGAATAAACACATTGCTCCAAGGGTGCCCGTTTTGTTCCCTGTGCTGAGGGAACAGGAGTTATTTCTGGAATGCAGCTGCCTCTCTTTAAGCTGCTGTAACTTCTCCCTGGAGCCCTCCTCGGATACAAAATTGGTCGAAATTTTACCCTTGACCCGTTTCAGATTAGCAAAGAGCAAAATCCAGCTTGTTCTGAAAACCACGTGGAGCTGCCGGTGCTGTGCAGGCCTGAGGAGTTCTGCAGGCACAACTCAAGCTGCCTTTCCAGGAATTTTCAGGAACACTTGTGAAACACAAAGAAATCGGTATTTCTGAGTATGCCAGTGCCCAGAAGCAGAGGGATTGTGCACAGCTGGAAACCTGCATTTCACAGGCACCGGCCCCCAGCCTGCCCTGCACCGGCACCACCAACCACGGGACCCTGCCACCAGCCCAGGGCCACCACTCTGGGGAGGGTCCGAGGTCCTCTGGTGTCCAGGAGGGGTTGGCAGAACCTTTGGAACTCTTTGGGAATAAACCCCAGCTAAAGGCAGCCCTCAGCACCTGTCAGCACAGTGGCCCCGAGAGAGGAGGATGTTTTATTGACAGATGCCCTTAATTACAGATGAGACCAGCAGCCAAAGCACTGTGCCCTGGGGAGGATGCATTCAGTGCTGCATGGTGCCAAAGCTGATCAGAAGGGTGGGAGACAACACCTTATCTGCAGCAGAAAAGTTAAACGAGCTGAGCAGGTTGAGCTTGACTCGATTTTGGGTCTGCCGGAGCTGAATAGTAAAGAGAGGGTCCATAATCCTATGCTGTGACTGAAGGGATAATTCACTGGGCCCCATTATGGACCCCATGGTAGTTATTGGACACCAAGCAGACATAAACCCTCTGATTCCTGAACAAATATTTCTGCTCTGGCTTACAGCAGCTGCTGGAGATACCATCATTCCTAACTCCTCTCAGGCCAGCAGCAGGAACTCCTGTAGGAGTAAACAAGCTGTTGTTCATCCCAAAAACCCAGGGCTGCAAGGAAGACTTTCTTCTGGGTGTCCTCAGGAAGCTCTCCCTGAAATCTGTTTTCCATCAGACCCTCTAATATCACACAGCCTCATTCAGGGTCTCATAATGAGCAAAACTCCCTCAGGGTCTCTTGCAAAAGCTGTTGTTCATTTTCTTTCAGGGCACTGCAGAGAACCACCAGGTTTTCCTCTTTTTCTTGGCTTGTGCTGTTTGAAAGGTTCTTCCCCCAGAGGGGGCTGGGCACTGCCCAGGCTCCCCAGGGAATGGGCACGGCCCCGAGGCTGCCAGAGCTCCAGGAGCGTTTGGGCAGCGCTGCCAGGGATGCCCAGGGTGGGGCTGTTGGGGGGTCTGTGCAGGGACAGGGGTTGGACTCGATGATCCCTGTGGATCCCTCCAACTCAGGATATTCTATGATTCCAGGTTTCTGTTTAAAAAAACCTACACAAGAAACTTCAGCACACCTGGTAGGAATGAAGAAGCTAAAGAAGGGGTTTGGTTTATCTCCGTTTGTTCAGTTGGTTGCTCAGAGTTCCGCGGTTTCCAATGAATCCATTGTTAATCCCATAATTTAGGCGGTATCACACTGCCAGAATCCCCCCAGAGTTTCCATGGCTTGCTCTGCGCTATTCACACTGCTCAGTCTGTGCTTCAGGGGCTCGGGCTTGTCCTCATTTGGACAAGCAACATCTGGGGCCAATAAAATAACAGGAAAATTTGCCCCCAGGTTTGAGGAAATGTCCTTCTGAGGGACACATCAGCTGCTTTGCCCAGAGCTTATGCAACGTGCTGGCAGCACCCAAAATCCAGAGATTTCACTGCCACTCTCAGCCTGTGGTTTGGGGGACTGTCAGCAAGGACCCACTGCAGCTGTTTTTCTCTTCTGCTATCCACTGTAAATAAATAAATTTAGTTAAGTAATCAAGTAATTTAGAAGAAGTATGTTAGTAAATAAAGTAATTCAGTGGAATTAATGGGCAAACAAGGACAGCAAATTAAATGAGCCTTGCTCATTGTCAGCAGGCTTAAATTATGGGGAGAAACCAGTGCAGTTCCCATGCGAGAAGGCGAAGAGAAGACATTGCCCTGCAGTGCTCCTGGTGGGAGTTGGGTTATCCAGTGTCGGCTGAGTGAGGGTTTTCCTCTAAAGCTGGTCCAGCCTGGGCTCTCCGTGGGTGCAGCTCTCAGCTTTAGAGTGAACGGCCAAGCTCACAAACCGTCTACAAAATAAACACTGCTGGGTGTGCCCTGGAATCGATGGCTCTTCACACGAGCAAAGGAACAGATGGTGTCGGAATCAATGACAATGTGCTGGAGGTGTTTGCCCAGCGTGTTAAGGGTGAAGTGAGGGCTTTGCAGGGATCTCACTGTCACTGTTCAGCCAGACCTCTGGGCTTGGAACAGCTGAGGGTCAGTGTGGAGTCACAGAAACTCCTCAGTTGGATGGGACCCACCAGGATCATCCAGTGCCGCTCCCGGCCCTGCCCAGACACCCCAACACCCCCCCCCGGGCATCCCTGGCAGCGCTGTCCAAACGCTCCTGGAGCTCTGGCAGCCTCGGGGCCGTGCCCATTCCCTGGGGAGCCTGGGCAGTGCCCAGCACCCTCTGGGGGAAGAACCTTTCCCTGCTCTCCAGCCTGAGCCTGCCCTGGCCCAGCTCCAGCCATTCCCTGGGTGCTGTCCCTGTCCCAGGGAGCAGAGATCAGAGCTGCCCTTCGGGAGGAGCTGCAGCCCCTGGTGAGGTCTGACCTCAGTCTCCTCTTCTCCAGCTGAACAATCCCAGTGCCCTCAGCTGCTCCTCACTGGCTTCCCCTCATGGGCCTTCGCCATCTCCACAGCTCTCCTTTGGACACTCTCTAACAGCTTGAGATCTTTCTTATATTGTGGTGCCCAGCCTGTGCCTCCCACTATAGAGAGACCAGAACCAGCAACGCCCTGGCTGGAGAAAGGTCCCTGGAGCTCTTCTCCAGTGGCCTGAAAGGATGAGAAAGCCCAGAAATCACTGGTTTGGGGAAGCAGCTACTGGGGAGAAGGTAACAAGACTTAGGGGCTGGGAGAGAAGAACCTGACCTCTCCTAAAGGGGCTGAGATTTCAGCAAGGAAAAGTCCTGATCAGAAGGGCAGAACTGTCACACCAGACAGAAGCAGTGCCTGTGCACAGCCACGGGCTCCAGCTCTTGGGAATATCAACCAACACAATCTCATTCCTCTCCTCTCTGAGCAGCCTTTCCTATTAAGTTTCTTATCAGTCAGTTTTGCCAGCACAGCACAATCTCTGTGTGCTCAGCCTGAGCTCCTCGGGAGGCAAGAGTTTCCAAACATCCAAGGGCAGAAATCCACCATGGGAAGTGAGGTCTGGAGGTGAGGTTATTGAAAGGAACTTTTGCAGAAGCCCTGAAATCAGGCTTGCAGCCCCACCAGAGGTGGGTGATGCCTGAACTCCTTCAGGCTCAGGCTTAGAGGCGGGGGAACAACAGATCAAGCACGGCCCTAAATTTCCCTGCAGTGAGAAACTTGGGAAAGTAAAATGTGATCCTCTTTTCTTTATTAAGGCAGCACAAGGGTTTATTATTCTATCCCTAAAGAAGGGGCAGGGCAGAGGTGATTAGAGCTGCATTTTCAGGCAGCAGCAGCAGATTCCAGCAGCTGCCCAGACGGATCGGCCGCCTCCGTAAATAAACCAGCTGCAGACAGGGAAGTTGTTGTCTGAGGCCCAGCAGCTCCACACGGGAGATGTGATGTGGGGAGTGGATTTGCCACACGTATTTCACATCATCCGAGCTCAGCCCCGAGAGCAAAACAAAAATAACACTGAGGAAGCCGATCCCTGTGGGATCAGGCCCTGCGTGTGTGGCGAGAGCTGCGGCTCTGGGGGCGGCCTGGGGGTTCCTGCTCCACAGGGTTGATGTGGTGTCAGCTCCTGCTGGAGACAGCGTGGGAACTGCTGCTCCAGTGGCAGAGGCACT
The DNA here is from genome assembly GCA_013397775.1 of Eulacestoma nigropectus. Taxonomy (NCBI): domain Eukaryota; kingdom Metazoa; phylum Chordata; class Aves; order Passeriformes; genus Eulacestoma; species Eulacestoma nigropectus. Next base: position 1,050,881 of record VZTE01000108.1, read on the forward strand.
CGCATACTTCCATGGAATTGCCTCATTCCCAAGGGTGCTGCAGAGCCTGGGGCCCCCTGGGTTTGTCAGCAGCTGTCCCACTGTAAACTTATCGGCACCAGATTTGCCCTCCCATTTCATGGGCTGTTCACACGGATTTGTGGCATCCCCCTGCAGCCAGGCACAGTTTGCTTGTCCCCTTCGTGCTGTGAGTAACTTTTCATCATCAGAGAATGTTGGGATTTGCTACTCAGGGCTTCTCCCAGCCCATGAGTGTGTGGAGCTGCCCAGGTCCCAGCACAGAGGCCATGGGGGCTGCTGGACATGTCCCCCCATCAGAGCTGACCACTGACCTCCACCTCTTCTCCTCCACCTGCTGTCAACCACCAGTCCATGCCAGGCCCTTTGTCCCCCATTCTCTCAATTTCCTTAAAACTTTTGATAAGGATTCTGTGAAAGGCCTTTAGAAATCCAAGTGGGCTCTATCAGCTGGCTCACCCTCCGGCCATGTGGTCCCTGGTGGCGTTTTCCAAGGTCTCCAGAGGGCTGGGGAAGCATCATTTTCACTCAGGGCAGCCACGTTAACTCTCCTGGAGCAGCTCATGTCACCCGGTGCCCACTCCCTTCCACCTGAGCAGTGCTTTGGCCCCTCCACACTCCCCTGACACACCTGGGAGCTTGATCAGCCCAAGAAGTCTCAAGTCCCTACCCCTGTTTGAAGCCCCACCTGAAGCCAGGGCTGGCCCTTCATGGACAAACCCTTCAAGGACGGTGGGACCTGCATTCCATAAGCTCCCGCAGACTCCAGAAGGAGATTTAGGCAGGGAGTGGAGGGTGCTGGGGGGTTTCTCCCTTGCAGCCCCTCTCCCCGGTGTGCTCTGCTCCGGCTGCAGCCTCGGGAAGATCCCGCATCCTTCTGGAGCGCAGGTTTTGCATGGCAGGAGTGCCCTCTAGTGCGGACCCAGAGCTCTCCCTCACCCCGGCCTCTGCAAACGGGACCCCAAACCCGACCCCCAGGCCTCGGACAAAGTCCCCTCCCCATGGACCATCTGCACTGACCGAGCTGGGGATGCCTTTGGGAATAGCAAGAAGGAAGAGGGACAGGGAGCTGTTGCTTTAAAAGTTGTCCTTTGCTCGGAAAAAAATCCTGTTATTGGAATAGTTTTCCAATAGGTGTGAGATTTCAGCATTGCTATGGAGAATTCCTTCCTTTCAGCTGTTTCAGATTTTGCACACTTGGTGTCCCGGAGGAAAACCGGGTGGGAAATGTCTCCCACCCAGTGGCACTGAAAAGTCATGAGATGCCCAAACACATCACATCCCCAGGATGTCACAGCAGACACCCAGATCATCCCCTGAAAGAGAAATTCCTGCTGAGAAGGGCCCAGCCCATGTGGGAAAGCTCCCTGAAAGGGAATGGATGGCTGTGCACCCCTGGCAAGGCTGCAGGGAGGTGTTTCCCCCTCAGGACCTGTCTGTGTGCCCCAGAGCCCGACCTCGGAGCTGTGCCAGCACAGGAGTTCAGGCAGAAGGAGGTAAAAGGACGTAAAAGCAGCCATTCCCCACAGAATATGGATGATTTATCTACACTGATTTTTTGACAATTCCTTCAAGCTCAGTCGTTTTTCAGGGCAAATGCTAATTTTCTTTCTTTTTTTTTTGTCTTTTGGGTTTTTTTTTTCCTCTTAAATCAGGGCAAATCCTGCTCTGCTTTCTGTTTTCTGAGCTGTTTCTCTGTGGTTATTTCTAGTTCCTGTCCTTATCCAGCTGGGACAGAGCAGAGGTTTGGTCCTGCAGCAGCAGAGGTTGTGTTTGTACCTGGCAGGTGCTGCCGTGGTCCCAGCCTGGGATGAGGGATGCTGCTGCAGCCCTGGGTCAGCCGATTTTTCTCTGCCTCATTTGCAAAGTGGGAGAATGGCCCAGTCCCAAAATGGCCCAAAAGTGATTCTCTGCAGCACGAATTCAAGGGCTTTAGCTAAATTCCCTTCAAAAATCCCTGAATGAAGCTGTCCTAAATTACACCACTTAGACTAATATGACAGCGTCCATGAAAATTGCATTTTCCCAGTTGTTGGCTCCTCCTGAATTTGGAAGCATGTTAATTTTCCAGAGCAGCTAAATAGTTTCCTCTGATGATTAAAAAATGAATAATAATAGCAGTGCCCGCCTTCCCGAGGCTCATGTAGGACTTAGCAGCAAGAAATTAAACACAGTAGGAAATTCCTTGAAAGAGTTGGAAAACAAATGATTGATACAATCTCGCCCTCCCTCCCGGCTCTGTGATCTGCTTTTAGAATGATTATTAAACACAGGGAAATTCATTTGGTGCTGTAGCATGAACAAGACAAATGACAGTCCCCGGAGCTCAGTTAATTGCTAAAGAACACTCTGACCCTCTGTGGGTTCATCGGTTATGGGAGGTAATGAAAGGAGCACTCGCCAGCCTGGGGGGGCTGCAGGACCAGACAGGGCCCCTTCCCTGGGAGCTCTGGGGGAAATGATGGAAAACTCAGCACCTGCAGCCCCCTCACCGGGCAAAATCCAAGGATGGGGATGCCCAGGAGACGTGGAAGGGATGAGAGGTTGGTGGTCAGATCCCACCCTTGGTTTGCTGTGGCTGCTCTGAAGGGTCTTGGTGAGATGTTGAGTCTTCCAAGGCGGGATTCATCTCCCTGAATTTAGAGCTCTGGAGATAATCCAGCCTGCCCAATCCAACACCCAGCAAACCCTGAGGGCATTTTCCGTTTCCCAGCAGCACCACACCTTCCCTGGGTTTGCCAGTGGGATCCCAAATCTCATGGCACGTTGGCTTGGAAAGATCCCGAGACTGCCCTAAAACCCCTGTGGATTATGAGGTGGTGTTTAGGCCGAATTCAGGTGATAGTCTGGATTTTTTGGTGCCATCACAGAGGTGGAAGTTGAATATTTTCCTGTGGCCTCGGAATGCTCAGCACAGGCACTTTGCAGCACAGGAGTCATGATAAATTCATGAGCTCTGGCAATGCTGTGTGTCACAAACAGAGCCATTGCTCTCTTTTCATCCAAACATGCCAAATTATTTTTTCCTCTTCTTCTTGTTCCCCATTCTATTGCATTAGACTGAGATGTAAAATTATTAATAGAATAGTCCATTAATTTTATGATATTTCATTATTCAATTATTTCCTCCATTATTCTTCCACATTAAATCTGAATAATTTATTCAGTGAATTTTGCAAGCAAAATGTTCAATGCATAATTTTCTCCTTTGTTAATATTCTCCCGGTTCTAATTGTCCATGAGAATTTGATCTAATGCTCTCCAGAAGAGCAACCCTAAGACAAAAGACCCAACGCAGAGCTGTGCTCAGCACAACGATGGTGTTGTTCCCCATTGAGGCTCTCGGTGCTCCCAGTGGGATGGGAAGGCAGGAGGGAATAGGCTGTACCTGGCACGGGAGCCAGCAGCAGCTCCCACTCCGTGTGAGCAGTGTCATTCCATTGGGGAAGGGAGGGCACAGCCTTGGGAACAGCGGAGTAGGGAAGGGCCGATGTGCTCGACTCCGTTCTCCCAGCACAGATCCCTCAGCCCCTTGTGGAGGCATCAAAATGGGACAGAAGCAGCTTCTGTCCCACACGGTGCGTCCGTCTGTGCTGGTGTCCACTGGGAGCCCCAGGGAACGAGGCCCTGGGCTTGCCAGGCTCCCCTGGGACACATTCCACACCCGGACTGCAGCCCCAGCCACGCCGGGGTCCAACCCCGGCTCCCGTCACTGAGCCCACACGGTGCCTTTGGGACGTGCTGGGGTTTCCCCTTGCAGCAGGTTGGACTTGCTGCGCCCGGCCTGGCCAGCCCCACCTGTCCCGTGGCCATGGAGCTGCTGGAATCTGCAGCTTGGGCTGTGCTATGGAAGAAAGAGACCCAAAGGGATCATGGATCCAGCTCCTGGCCCTGCCCAGACACCCCAACAACCCCACCCTGGGCATCCCTGGCAGCGCTGTCCAAACGCTCCTGGAGCTCTGGCAGCCTCGGGGCCGTGCCCATTCCCTGGGGAGCCTGGGCAGTGCCCAGCACCCTCTGGGGGAAGAACCTCTCCCTGATCTCAGCCTGAGCCTGCCCTGACTGGCACAGAGCCCTCGGAAGGGGATGAGATGTGCAGGAGCAGCTCAGGGCGTGCTGGGCTCCCTCTCACCTCCTGCAGAGCTCTCTTGGGCCCAGTGAGCACAGCCTGTGTCCACATCCTCCCCCAGCCCTTTCCTGGGGAAGCAGAAAATCCCAGCACTGGGCAGTGCTGTTGGTAAGGGCAGGATTAACACCCTCTGGGTTTGGATCCTGACAGCCTGGGGCTGCCAGGGACACCTTGAGCCAGGAGAGAGCAGCTCCTCGTGCTGGACATTCAGACCCTTTGGCTTGGACACCGCTCCCAGGGATGCCCAGGGTGGGATTGTCGTGGTGTCTGTGCAGGGCCAGGGCTTGGACTGGATGATCCTGGCAGATCCCTTCCAATCAGGATATTCTGTGATTCCATGGCTCTGGCCAGGATGGACTCACAGCTCTCAGCTGCCTTTCCTACACAAGGAGCCTGTGCAGGTGACAGAGGCCTCACCAGGAAGGCAGAATTGAGGTGCTCAATCCCCTGCTCCATCATGAATAACATCAGCAGCTCCCTTGCTAACGAGCAGGTGAGGTTTTAGCTTCAGTTAAGGTTTGTTTCCAGTTTTCTGCTGTGCATTTTCCAAAAAACCCCTCATTTGCCCTCATCTGGCACTCACCAGTGTGCTGGGGGAACTTCCAGTCTGGGAAGCTGAGCTGAGGAGTGTGGGAGACTGGCAGCACTCAGGCTCTCCCTGACACGAGTGAATGAAATGTAGGAAATAGTAAATAAGGAGCTTTCAAGTCAGAATTAACTCCCAAACCAAAATTTTGAGGAACTTTAGGAATCCACCGTCCTTTCCATGAAAGCCACAGGCATTGCTGGGATGTGTTTAGCAAACGTGGGCAACTCTCACAGTTTCCCAAATGAAAATTCAGGCAAACTGAGCCCTTTTGTTTTCACCAAACACCACTGACCAGCCAGCCACCTTCCCTGTCCCCTCACCTCAGCTGCCTGTGCTGTTTTAGGGCTGAAATTCAATTAAAATGGGACACAGCAACTCCATGTTAAGAGCTGGAGCCACCATGACCTCAGTGTTGGCATCACAGCAGCTCCAATTCAGGGAACAACATTTTCCCTACCCACATCAATAAATCAGTGGTAGGAACAGTGATAAGAGGGGTAAAAATAGAGTCCCCCAAACGTAAGAGATCTCAAACAGAGATTTTCTGATTCACTTGGACAAAAATCTACAGAAATAGAGCTGCTTTGAGTCCCCTCGAGGTAGAGGCACTCAAGACACAGGAATAATGGGGCTGCAGCGAGACCCCAGTGCTGTGGCAGCCCAAGGAGCCCAGTCCCCAGCTCAAATCTCCCTGCCAGGAGAGTGGAGGCCGCAGACCCTGCTCTGCAGGGAGGGGAATGGCACCTGAGGGCTTCACTGAGCCACAGCCACGTTGTCCTTGGGGGTTTGCAGTGGCCTTTTGGAGGGGACACATCCAGCCCTGTGTCCCTCCAGGGAGCTTTGCTTCCTGCCCAGGGTGCCTGAGCCCTGGCTGCTGCCCCTGGCTTGGTCCCCATGGGGGTTTTTCTCAGCAGATCCGAGCTCTGTAGGGCAGAGGAACTCATTCAGAAAGTGCTCAGGGAGGGGAGAATCTTCCCTGCTGGCAGCCAGCGCTGCCCCGTCGGTGTTTGCAGCACTGGAGATCCTGGGCTGGGGGAAGGAGAAGGGCAGGAGGAGCAAGGGGAAGAGTTTCACACGCCCCGAGGGACCGCAGCACCTCGGGTTTGCACTCCTGGGCAGGACCTGCCGGGCCAGCATTAAAGGTGTTGTCAGGTGCTCGGGCTCCCCCTTCCCCTGCCTTGCCCAAACAGATGCAAAAAATCAGCCAAGGAGAGAATGTTCATTTGAAGGCTTCACACGTTGTCCCTGCCAAAAACAAAGTGTGAGGCTTGCAACCAAATTCAGCCCATATGCTCCAGGCAGCAGAGATTTGGAGCTGAATTCCCTCAGTAGGAAGCCCCCTGCTTTTAGGAACCATGAGGAAAACACGATGTGTAGGTTGAAAATGGTATTTTCCGTGCAACACAGAAACCACCTGAATCCTGCCCTGGTTGCAAGGTCTGAGCAGGGGACTGAGAGCAAGGGGTTTGCAGAGGGCTTTGGGTGGGGACATCACCTGCATCGATCTAAAAAATCTCTCTAAAACTATCTAAAGATAGTTTTCCTACTCAGATTTAGGTATGGAGCTCATAATAGGGAAAAGAAGCCTAAAAAATAAAGGAAGGAGATATGAATTTATTTTTTAGTATCATTTCATGTGAGGAACAAATGAGGTACTGCTGGAATGGTGGTGTCTGCTGAGCACTGACCGCAGACACAAGGACACTGAAAGGGAACACGAGCTTTTGTAATTGGAATTGAAAAGCAGAAAACAGACCTGCTGCTTATAGTGCAGCGCAGAGAACTTGGGAATCCACCTTGTACTTCGGAGCCATTAATTATTGCTTAATTAGAGCAAGGAGCATTGGCAGGATATGTGATAGCAGATAATGGCTGGTTCTCCAGAGAGACTCGGATCTGGGTACAGAAATAGCAATTCCTTGCACAAAGGGCAGCTGATTTTATTGGGAGAGGAGGAGAAGTGGCCGATCAAGTTCATGGACAGGGAACATCTTCGTGTGGCAGTGCCAACACCAATCCCAGGGAATTTAGAGAAATGAAGGGGGACAGGAGGTGACCTGCAGGAGAAGGTCTGGGGACAAGAGGTGACCTGCAGGAGGGGGTCTGGGGACAGGAGGTGACCTGCAGGAGGGGGTCTGGGGACAGGAGGTGACCTGCAGGAGGAGGTCTGGGGGACAGGAGGTGACCTGCAGAAGGTCTGGGGACAAGAGGTGACCTGCAGGAGAAGATCTGGGGACGAGAGGTGACCTGCAGGTCTGGCCCATCCCTGTGGGGGTTGGAGAACCCTCCCTTCTCATTAAGGCCATCCTTTAAGGAAGCTGCCACCAAGCACCCAGATTTCTGTGAGGTCACCTCAGTTTGGGGCTGGCCCTGGGCTGTGCGGGGCTGGGATGGGGTGAACCAAACGTGAGCAGCTCGTTTGGTTTCAGACTCAGCAACAGAGCAAGGGCAAACCCTTCCCAAAGGGTCATTCTGGGACAGTGGTGTCTCCCAGGTGGATCTATGGGTATGGGACAGGCACAGAGGGCTGGAGTGGCCCCAGTGCACAGAGACCATTTGATTGTGGCCTCCTCAAGGAGACAAAACAAAAATAAATTCTTGATAGTCATCAAAAAACATCCATCTAAAACTGGCTATTGAGTCAGAGCTTTGAGTTGCAAAGGAGCCTTGATTTTCTTCTTTGCCTACACTTTCCACAGTGTTTTAAAATAAGAAGGTGCAGCTCACTGTCCCCTCTCTCCTGTCTCCAACCATCCCTTTAACAGGCACCAAGTGTTTGGAAACCATCCTATCCCCACAGCTCCTCTGACAGATTTGGGGGTTTCCCTCCTGCTGTTCAGGACCCCGTGCAAACCTCCCCCCACAGTCGCCCCTGGAGCTGTGTCTGTGCCATCACTGCTTAAATAAATAAAGTTTTATTTAAAAAGATCAGCCACTCCTCTCCCAGCCTGGCTCCACCACCCAGGTTTTCATCCCCTGCTGAAGCACAGGCTCCCCGGGCACCTTCACTGCCCTCGCTGCAGTTTCTGGTTCCCTTTTCAAACCGCAGCTGCTTCGCTCGAGGTTTGAGCAGCAGTTTGTGTGAACGTGTGAAACCTCTGTGGAAACACTCGATCAGTCATTGCCTCAAACCTTTCACAGCTCTCAGTCCCATCACGAAGGTGGCACCATGATGGCTGCATTTCAGGGTTTTTCCACCTCCCTTCCTTCCAGCTGGGAGCAAAATCCTGGCCCACAGATGACCCAAAGCCTCCCTTGGGAATTTCATTACGTTTTTACATTTCATTAGAATTTTACATTTCATTACAAATTTTGGGCACTTGCTTCAGTCCTCAAAGTCACCCAAATTTTCAGATTCTCCACTGAACCACCCTCACCTGCCAGTTCTGTGGCAGCAGCAATTCCGTGAGCTCACTCCTGCCTCCTCAGCCAAGGTCACGGAGTAGAAAATCAGAGTGATGCCATGGTTGAGTCCTGAACCCCCCTGTGCCCTCCCCAAGCCCCACAGACCCCTCTCGGCACAGAGTGTGCCTGTTTTTCCTGGCTCAGTCTTTAGCTCCTTGCAATTCTTGCACTAATCCCCATCTTTTCCAGCTTAAATAATAATTTCCCAGGAGGAACTCTATCAGATCCTCTGCTGAAGTCTGTGCAGAGGGATCTGGATTCCCTTTGCCTACAGGATCTGGTATTTAATTGGAAGAGGGGACGGGGTGAGTCTGTCCTGGATAAATACCTGTCCCGTTCCCTCTCACTCTCTGCCTTCAATTCTCTCATCTTTCTCTTGAAATTTTAAGCTCCCAGAGGCTCCTACCCCACTGTCCCTGCTGTTTGCACACCTCCCTTTGCAGATCACACAGAATTTCACTGTGAGTGCCCTGATTCAGGCTCGAGCGTGGGACTGTCCAGTTCCAAACCCTCCTTCATCAGCCTTTTCTAGAGCTGATCCCTTATTGTGGAGCTGTTGCACATCATTGCTTTAAGCCTTGATCCCAGCTGACTCTCTGGTAGCCCCACATCCATCCTCATCCCTCTTATCCATTAACCCAGTTCCACCTTTTCCTTGAGGATCCCACAGGATCCTCCTCTGCTCTCCTCCCCTCTCCCACAGAGCCACCTTTGTGGCTCAGCTCTTTGCTCCCACCCTCAGACCTCACCATCACTGCTCTGGTCCTTCCTGAGGTTGTTATTTGTGGAGCCACCTGGGAATTCTCCCCACTTACTCTTCCTTTCACTCTCCACTGAGTTGCAAATTCCATGGGTTTGCCCCTTTGGCTTAAAAAAACCCCACATCTCCACATTCAGCTCCCTGGGCTTCTGTGGCCAGCTGACTCCACTGAATAATTTTATTAAATTTCTCCTAGCTTGCCCTTTATGAAACCACTCCCACTCACAGGCTTAGCTGTTTGGGATTTTTTTCCCCCCCTTCCCTTTAATTCAAACTGAATCAACCCCTGGCCACACAGTCCAAGGTTATTTTCTATAACCAGCTCCTCTGCACACTCTTCACCCCTTGCCAAAACCATGTCTAAAATAGCATCCACCTCTGATTGCTTCCATGACTAATTGATGCAGAAAGTGGCCATTTCCACCCAGAATTACCTGGCTCCCTCTATTTATAGGATCATTGATTCTCCAGTCTGTACCTTGTAAGATGATGCTTCTCTGCCATGTTCTGGCCACCAGAGCTTCCAGGCTGAGCTCTGGAATTGTCTCCACAGAGAGTCCTGAGTGGATTTTGTGCTGACTGTGGCTGTGGGAACACAGATTTAGGGAGAGCTACAGGGAGATCAATGTTCATGCAATCACAGATGGGTTTGGGTTGGGAGGGACCTCAAAGCCCATCCAGTTCCACCCCTGCCATGGGCAGGGACACCTCCCACTGTCCCAGGCTGCTCCAAGCCCCATCCAGCCTAGCCTGGGACACTGCCAGGGATCCAGGGGCAGCCACAGCTACTCTGGGCACCCTGTGCCAGGGCCTCCCCACCCTCCCAGGGAACAATTCCTTCCCAATATCCCATCCATCCCTGCCCTCTGGCAGTGGGAAGCCATTCCCTGTGTCCTGTCTCTCCATCCCTTGTCCCCAGTCCCTCTCCAGCCTTCCTGTAATCCTTCTTTAGGCACTGGAAGGTTTCATATTAGAAAAGTACCAAAAACCTGTCCAAATTCACAAATCTCCCTAATGCAGCTTTGCCATGGGATGGGTGGTTCCAGACGAGATTATCTGTGAACAAAACTCACTCATGGATGGATACCTTTAACAAACCCATCAGTTTACACTCTGAATGAGCAGCGATTTTCCAGTACGGAGTTCAAACCAACCATTCCTGTGTTTAAATCCCTCACCCACATTTCCCTGTGCTGGACACAACCTCCAGGAGTGCATTGGCAGAGGCAGGGCAGGAATTAGCCACTGGTTTTTGCTCCTGTTGTCCCTAAATATGACACTTATTAGCAGGAATGCCACAGGAAGATAAAGCTCAGGTACAGTGACCACGGCCGTGTAATTTTAACAGGCTCTTAATTTCAGTTTTCCCAGCTTAACAGTGTTTAAATCACACTTTAACTTCCCAGCCAAGTGATTTCTACAACCAGAGTGCAAAACAGAATGAGATTATCCCACGTGTACTGAGCCTTGTGGTCTCAGAGCTGCAAAAGGGACACAATTCAGCTCCAACACGGGACACCTCCTGCCTATTTCTGTGTTTTCCAGTGATATTTGAGGCAGACAAAGGTGTGGCAGTGTCCCCACAAAGGTCTCAGCAGCGCTGGGGCGGCACCTGAAGGATGGAGCTTTGTCACCCTCCCACCACCTCTGCCTGTGGCAGTCAGGGGGGCCCTCAACACCTGAAAAATGCTCCGATTTTTGCAGAACTCCGCTCGCCTTTGGACCACTAGAGGGGGGTGCCAGTGCTGCTGAGAGCTCCGGAGCCCGAGCGCTGCCACTTTAAAGCGTTTGTAGGAAACATGGGAACATCAAACGGGAACTCGGAGCCGTGCTCCCCGGCTGACAAACGGCAAATGAAATATAAAATAAAAGCTGTCAACTAACAAATGTGCTGCTGCTGGGGGTACGGGGAGCTGGGGAAGGAGTGACACGGAGGGGAAGGCTCCGGGTGACGGTGGGGAAGGAGCTGGGGGTGACGCGGCACAGAAGGGAGGTGGGTTTTAAGCAGAAAAGGTGCCAAATCCCCAGAAACTGCCCTGAAAATTCCACTCTCTGTCAAGTGTCTGGTCCCGAGCATCACGTGTCCCCCAAAGTCAGGCTTTTCCCTGCCTGCATCCCCTAGGCCAGCTCAGCAAAGCTGCGCCCAGGGCTGCAGGGTGGGGGACAAGGGGAGCTGCAAGGCGGCCCCGGGGCTGTGTCCGCTTGTTGGGAGCAAAGGGGCTCATCCACAGCGATCTTATCAATGTCCTTTGGGCTTATCAGTGCCTGTCCCTGTGCGCAGGGAGGGGACAGAGCACGGATCAGGCTCTGCTCCGGGAGCCCAGCAATGGCACCAGAGCAACGGGCAGGGACTGATCCCAGCAATTCCTCCTGCACTGGGGCAGTGCCCAGCCCTGAACAGAGACCAGAGAGGGGCTGGAGTCTCCTCCCCGGGGATGTTCCAAACCCACCTGGGCACACTCCTGGGTGACTGCTCAGGAGACCCTGGGTGAGCTCCAGAGGTCCCTCCCAGCCGGAGTCACTCTGAGGTTCACTCCGTGGTGCCCAGACCTGGGTTATTCCCGTTTGGGACAGAGGAGGAACCTCCCCAGCAGCAGGTGAGGCTGGGAAGGAGGAGGGAGAGAGAGCAAGGATGGAGGGAGGGTCGGGGAGGACCTGTTTGTGCGGAGAACAAGTGACAGATTCCAAAGCTGAATGAATCCGTGGCACCTTCTCCCCGGTTTTACCGAGCCGTGAGCCCACCCGTGGATGTCCTTTGGCCACTGTGGCACGGGACAGCGTCACTGCCACCCTTCCCACGTGCACGGAGCTGCTGCCAGGCGTTCCCTGCCACATCCATCCAGCCCTTCCCCGTCTGTCGCTGTGCTGTGGGGGATGTACAGTAATTAACGCCTCACACTTGTGACTGTTTCCTGGTTTCTGCTTTTTCTTTCATATATTATTCATTTTTCCTACTTGTAGTCGATGTTTGCAAGTCTCCCCGCTTTGAGCTGTGAAGAGAGCACTGGGCTTGAAATGCTTGATGGCGGTGACGTCTGGGCTCTTTGTGCTGCTGTTTGCCTGAGCAGGTCTGTGTGGGAAAGGGGAATTGATGAGGCAGGAGAGGGGCGGGATCTGGGATCCAAAGTGCATCCGTGCCCCTGGATCCCTCCCAAGCCCAGCCCTGGGAGTGCTCCCATCCCACTCCTGCCCAGCCCAGGTCTTCCTCAGAGATGCTGAGGATGGGTGAGGCCTGAATGCCTAATGGATTTTTTTTATACTTTTTGCAGTTTTCTGTCCTAAAAGGTCCCTTGTAATGCAATATGCCCAAGCTTTGTTCAGCCAAAATACAAAAATCTGAGCATTATGGTAGAGAATCACAGAATATCCTGAGTTGGAAGGAACCCACCAAGATCATGGAGTCCAATTCCTGACCCTGCTCAGGACACCCCAACAATCCCACCCTGTATCCTGTGGCATTGATTTAATTTGTTAATTCAATTTGCCTCTCACTCCTGCAAAACTCTTTTATCTATTCTTGTAGGATCTACTAAAAAAAAAATGGATAAATGACTTCTTAAAATTTATTTCCCAAAACTTCCATCAGCACCCAGAACAAGCCTTGAGGTGCTGGGATTTCCTGGAGAAGGTTGGCCAGACCCCATTTCCAGCCCAAAGCGAAGCTGATATCAGAAGGAATATTAATGGCACAGACTCCAATATAACTTTTATTTGGAATCTGCCAGGCAGAGATTTAAAAATGCAACATCTGAGAAGAAATTTTCCTTTCAGCTTTTAACCAATGGTTTGAAATTCTGTTCACACATCAACGACGTCACTTGAACACAGGACCTGACATTTATTTCACCTGGAGCTGCTGAGCTCTGGTGAAAACAGGGGCTGGAGAGCAGAGCTGGCCACAATTGCATTAAAAAAAAATCCTGCTCTTAAATTTCTGAAACACATGACATGAGATTTGAAGGGTCTGCCTTCAGTGTTAGACACACTCAATATTCCCTAAAATCTGATTGCGGCTCAAGCATCAACATCCTGTTCTTTCAAACAGAGATTGCCAGAGAACAGAAGGCTTGTCTGAAGATTTTAAGGGCAGGAATGTGGGCAGGGGTAATTCTTGCTTTTGTCAGAAGAATGAAACCTTGGATTTCAGCAGATTTTGGACAGGGGGAAGTCAGAGCTGGAAAATTTCTCTCATTTTTCAGAAGAACCAAACCAAAATGCTGCAAACCACCTTTGTTAATTTGACCAAAACAGAAAAAAAACCACCCTCACCAATTATCTTCCTTCAATAATGGTCTTGGTGTGCTGTTTCCTCTCCCACCCACCCCTGAACAGCACGGGAAGTGCTGATATTCCTATTTATGATTGCAGTGGTGTTATCACATCAGAGGAGGGGGTTTGCCCATTCTTCCTGAGATTTTGGTCAATGTGTTCAGGGCTGGGGGATTCTGGTTTTATGTCCCAAAAACCTCCCCCAGGAAGAGCAGATCCCGAAACCCAGGGGTGGGGAAATGCCACAAGTCAGTCCCCACCCACTGGTCAGAGAACCCTCCTGGGGCATTGCTCTGGTCAGGCCTGTCCTGAAGGAATAATTGTGTCCAAGTGGATCAAATCCTGCCATATGGGATGGACTGGGATTTTTTTTGCCACTCCACAGAGATTCAGACCTACGGGGACCGGACTGCAGCAGTCAGCTGGTGCCAGCAGGCAGGTCTGGCAGCAGCAAAACCAGGCTTTTGTGAAGGATATCAGTTTTATATCTGCATTTGATTCCAGAGGCTTCGCAGCTGCGGAGGAATTTTAAGCAGGATGGAGACTGGAAGGACCTGGCAATGATAATTAATGTGGGAGCTGGGACTTGTCTGTGTGAGAAAACAGTAACAGAGTTAAAGCATTCGGGATGTGTCTGGAGCAATATGCAGGCTTGGGATAATCCTGTTGAAAGGCCTAAAAAGTCTCGAGCAGGAGATGCTCGGTGTCGTCGTATCCACAAGAGAACCAAGGAGAAGGAAAAGCTGTCCTGAACAAGACACAAAACCCCCAATAAAAATGAAAATATTTTGCTTTTCTGATGGAAAATTGTAATGAGAGCAAGAAATGTGGGGAAGTTTGAAAGGATCCTGGGGTGAAAGGCAGACGAGGTGGAGCAGCCAGGATTTCTCTGGGTGTTTTACGGCTCTGTGGTGTCACAGGTTCGGGCTTTGCTTGGCCAAACGGGAGATGGTTCCTGGCTTGTTTTACACAGGACCTGATCCTTGGTGTCACACAGGAGCCCTTGCACCTAATTCCCATCACCTGCAGGGCAAAATCCAATGGGATGGGGAAGGCACTTGATGACTCTGACCCTAAAAGTCCTCAAAATAGAGCAGCAGCTCAGCACTGGAGCCATTCAAAGGCCACTTTGCCATCGCTGGGAGAAGCCTGAAGGGGAAAAATCAGCCTTGGCTTGGTTTGAGGCACGGCCCAGATCCTCAGGCTCCATCAAGGAACTTCTGATGGCAGAAATGGATTCTCCTCTACTGGGGGAGCCAAATCTTTTCCTATTAATGATCACCAGGGTTTTGTGCTCGGTGCAGACGTGCCTGGAACTACAGAAACAGCTCCGGGGAGTTGCAAGGTGTACAAAAAAATTACATTAGGAACTGTCCAAATTGGAATAATTTAAAGAGAGTTAAAAAAGGGCATTCAAGAATAGACTTGTTCTAAATGTCTCCATGCTGATTTCTCTGCCTCCAAATGTGAGGTACAGGTATTTGTGGAGTTAGAAGTAGGTCAGTTATTTTTGTCACTCATTATTACTTGTGAAAAATGTGCGTAGCAAACGTACCAACATTCTGTAGCAGCTGAATTTGGGACGCTGGCATTTCTCTTACACGTTTGTGGGGTATAAATGGCACCATTTCCTCGTGGCACTGTAAAAGGCAGCGATTTCCAGAGTCTGGCCTTGTGAAACCCCACTCTGCTGTCACGGAAATGCCTCTGAGATTCCCTGGGTCAGTCTGCAATCTCAGGGGAGGTGGGGGCACCTTCCTGGAGCTCTGTGAGGTTTGGGTCTCACCTGGGCCACAGGATTGGGTTTTTTGCTGGTATTTGCAGAAATGTGTTTGGCCACACAAAGCACACAGGGCTCCCAGCAGGGCAGGGGCTGTGTCCGGGTTGGAGACACCTCCTCGTGCTTCAGGGGAACTCTGGCTGCCTCTGGAGTCAGCGGAGAGACTCCACAGGATCAGGGAATATCCTGAAGGGATATCCTTGGATGGGACCCACCAGGATCACCCAGCCCAGCCCCTGGCCCTGCACAGACACCCCAACAACCCCACCCTGGGCATCCCTGGCAGCGCTGTCCAAACGCTCCTGGAGCTCTGGCAGCCTCGGGGCCGTGCCCATTCCCTGGGGAGCCTGGGCAGTGCCCAGCACCCTCTGGGGGAAGAACCTCTCCCTGATCTCCAGCCTGAGCCTGCCCTGACTGGGCACAGAGCCCTCGGAAGGGGATGAGATGTGCAGGAGCAGCTCAGGGCGTGCTGGGCTCCCTCTCACCTCCTGCAGTGCTGCCTCAGTCCAGTGAGCACAGCCTGTGTCCACATCCCTCAGGCTCTTTGGGGTGGGCAGGGATGGCAAGGGAGGGTCTATTCCTGCATCCAAGTCTCGTTTTTCAGTAGCAAACTGAATGTTCTGTTGCTGTCTCTGCGCTGACAACTTTCACCACTGTTTAAGAGAAAATTTCAGCTATTTTTCAAGTAAAATGAAGAATTTTTCCTCGCTTCCTCATTTCAAATAATTTCTTGGGACTTTGCTTCTTCCTTGGATAAAAAGACAAAAAGGAAAAAAACCCAAAATAAAAGCATTTTCTGCATCTTGCACTGCAGCCTGTGAAAATCTTGGCCCCGAGGCTAAATTGTGACATTGAGTCCCTCTGAGTGATCATTTACTGCATTTTCTTTCGGGAGTTTTAAATTTCATGTCATTCAACTTCAGAGAATATTCTTTTGCTGTTTCCAAATATGAAAATAATGAATCAGAAAATTATTTCTTTCCTCCAGACCATTCATTATTTCCCATTCCCTTCCCTGCTCCCCACTTCTTTTTCTCTCCTTCCAAACTTAATCCCCCCCACTTTGAAGTCCCTTCACCAGAGCCCCTTCTCTCTCTGCAATACCTGTTTTCAGAGGGAGTTCTGCTATTCAGAGGTGCCTAAGGCTGATCCTCAAAGAGTTTTAAACATCTAAATTCCACCGAAATTGAGGCGAATGAGCTTTCTAAATGCTTTTGAAAAGCCGGGGCTTGTACTGCTCCATTAGGTGCATTTGAAAGCCCAGAACTGAATGCAGCCGCGGGGATGTCACGCAGACAATCTGGGCAATGGTTTTAGGATGTCCTTTGGATTTATTTTATTTTTTTTCCCCCCACTTTTTCCCAAAAAAATATCAGTCAAAAGGCATTTAGAGAAAATCGTTGAGTCCATTCGGACACGCTCTCAAAGCGAATCTGTAATTTCCCTCCAACAACTGCCTGTGAAAAATTCTTTGAAATATTCCCTCACTTAAAAAGCAGAAAAGTTGTCCAAAACCCGAGAAATTGCACACAAAATGAGAGATTTTTCTCA
Source organism: Eulacestoma nigropectus (assembly GCA_013397775.1). NCBI lineage: Eukaryota > Metazoa > Chordata > Aves > Passeriformes > Eulacestoma > Eulacestoma nigropectus. The sequence goes on from VZTE01000108.1 coordinate 1,067,382, forward strand.
CCAGGCAAACACAGCATTTGCTGTTGAGCAAGTGAGAGCTTGTGAGCTCTTGTGAGTGCTGGTGCTCAGTGCCTTTAGCAACCATGGGCTCGATTATCCCTCTGAAATCTCCCATTCCTTAACATTTTCCATCTCCCAAATTCCCCTTTCCTGTTTGGACCATTCCACTCGTCTGATTTGATATTAATGCATCTGAGAAGGAGAAGTTTAATTTATTTTTAAGACTTGGGCTCTGTCAAGGTCAGTGGTTGTACAACGCCAGCAAGAACTAAATTTGGCTGACTATAAAATACATATTTTTATTTATTTCCAGGCTCAAGGAGAATCCTGCGTGTTCCAGTCAATGGCAACCAAACCCCAATTAAACCAACACAGAGAGAGAGCAAAAAACAAAAGGAGATTTACAGTGCTGCAGTAAGGAAATATTCTGAGAAAGCCAGAGGTGCAGGATTGAGGAGGGAACATCACCTGCATGAGAAAGGAAACCCCGAGCTCCTTTATCTGAGCAGGAAAGCAGCACTCCTCTTAATTATGTAGGAATTGGAGGAATCCTGCTTCCCTTGTGGCTTGGTCCTAGGAAACCCACACAAAAGGTGCAACCTTCCAAAAGCTTTGGCAAATCCCCGCTTTCCACAGGCTGAAAGCTGGAAATTGCAGCTTGGAAAAAAAGAACAAAAAAGGAGGTACAGTGGAATTGAGGAGGTGCAGGGGAATTGAGGAAAACTTTCTGGAATAAACCCCTCTTTTAGCATTTTTTTCCCTGTGGTTTTTGCTTTGCTGGCAAGGGACAAAATCTCCCCCCAGCAAGGCCAGGAGTTGAGGGCATGTGAGATGAGCTGGGGGCTGAGATGGGCTCCAGGGGAAAACAACTCATCCCTTTCCCTGCCCGGGCAGGGCTGAGGCTCATCCCCTCCCCAGGAGAGGAGGAGAGGGGCTTGAGCACCTTCTGTGTGTCGCACACGGCCACCTCATCCCCGGGGAGAGGGATGGGGAGCAGTGGGATCAGGCAAGGGAAGGTTATTTGTGAATGTTGGCACCCAGAGAATGAACTCAGCAGCGGTTCCAGAGAGGAGCTGGGCACACTGGGAATTTTGGGTGGATCATTACCCCGATTTCCAGCCCCGCGTGGGTTGGAACGTGTCACGTCCTTCTGTCGGGCTTGCAGGGAGGCAAAACCTGACTGGAATCTGTATTTCTGCTGTGGGCTTTAAAAATAAAACCAGAGCAGGCTCATTCCAGCCATCAGCCCTCGTTTTCAGGCCGGGCTTTCCTCTGCTGCAGCTCCACAAACCATTTTTAATAACCGAGATGAAACATTAGACTGTGACCTATCACATCATATTGCATCAGTCAAATTGTGTTACATCCAATAATAAACTCCTGCCACTGATGTTACCCAACATGACAAGCCAAATATAAACCTAGAGCTGGAGAATTCAAAGAAAAGTGCAGTTTTGATAAGCCAAGATCTTAAAAATATCTGAGCTGCTTTTGATGGGGATTCGTAGATTTATTCTGAAGTCTAAAACCCTTGGAGAAATTGGACTGGCTGTGAGCAGGAATATTTTTCTAGACAGTTTGGAGGATATGTGTCCTATAATTGCTTTTAAAATAAACTTCAGCTACTGTTTCTACAAAAACAGCAATTCCTGCCGTGAAGAGGGTTGTGGAAAAAAACAAACAAGAAAAGCAAGACCTAAAACTCCCTCCTGAAATTTAGGCTGATGTTATCTGGATTAATAATCAACTAATAATTAATCCAAATATCTGGTTTCAGGGTGCTCCAGAGTGAATTCTGTCAAGAGAAGAATGGGTAAAAATGGATGGAAAAATCAGAGCATTTCTGATTTTTCATTGTCATGTGGTCCAGTGACAAAATTACATGCATGGGAGTTTTTAGTAAAGGGAAGAAAAATCTCACCAATCAAACCAAATCAGATCATTTGGGGTGAAACATTGTGGTCATTTTGCATTTGGAGAACTTCCTTGGGTTAGCACACAGAAAATGTATTTTAGGCAGAGTCAGCTTTCGAGGGAGTGCAATGAAAATATCAAATCCTTCAACTTGGAGCTGCCATAAAAACTCAGTTATTTGCAAAGTCATAATTCCTTCACAAGGACTGGCAGCATTTTATTCAGAATCATGGAGTGGTTTGGATGGGAAGGGACCTGAAAACTCATCTCATTCCCCCCCCTGCATGGGCAGGGACACCTCCCACTGTCCCAGGCTGCTCCAAGCCCCGTCCAGCCTGGCCTTGGACACTGCCAGGGATCCAGGGGCAGCCACAGCTTCTCTGGGCACCCTGTGCCAGGGCCTCCCCACCCTCCCAGGGAAGGATTTTTCCATATATTTGCCCTAAATTTCCCCTCTTTCAGTTTGAACCCATTAGTCTTTCCCTTTCAATGTTTTCCTACATTCCCTGTATTTTAAGGAGGATGAATTTTAGGGTTGGAGCTGTGTGTGCTGAGCAGAGTCATTCTCAAAATGTGAATGTCTGGCTTAAATGGTTACAAAACGTGGTAGAATGCTAAGGCTTCAAAAAATTCCATATCTCGTAGGTATCAAGCAGAATATTTCCAAAATCTCCACATTTATAAACTCCTTTGCCCCTGCATTTGGGAGATGTTTGTGCATTCAGGTTGCAGGTATTTACTCAGAAATCCCTCCTAAAAGCTCCTGTCTAAGAGAATAAGTCTCTCTGGCCACACTTTCTGGCCATTCTGACCATGAGGTCCATCCAGATCACAAAATCATCAATATTTTAAACTGGGAAAAATTCTTGTTACCAGTTATTTTGGGAAGTGCTGTTTGGGGTCAAAACCACACAGCAGCAGCTGCTTCCCTGGAACTTCATCCAGAGCCCTGCTCCTGCTGCTCCACATTCCCCACACCAGTGTTAAACAGAACTGGTTTCCCCCAGTTTTAAGGGACGAGGCCATAAGGATTTTATATCACAAGTCCTGAGTCATTCAAAGGAAAAAAATCACATTAAAGCCCCAAGTATTTTACTGCAAAAGTGAAGCAAAAAATTGAAAACATCCAAAGTTTGAAATTTTTGTTTACCTGATGCTTTGGCATCTACTCTGAGTATTTCTGTGTTAATGAGGAGAAAAAACCCACACATAGTGCATCCATTGTTTCGTACTCCTTTTCCTTTATTTCACATGAAAAAGAGAAAAGAGATTGATTGAGCTGAAATTTGAAGCCAATCTCAGGGGATTAGTTTCATATTCACTTAGTTTCCTGTAAAGCTTCTGCATTTATAGTTATTTTTAAAGAAAAACCAAACTGAAGGTTGAAAGCCATTAGCAATAACTCACTTGGATTTTAACTCATTCTGATGTTTACTTATTTTGATTTTAATGCACTCTGATATTCTTATGCCATTTGCTGGCACATTTCCCTGTATTCAAGGGGCTGAATTGTTCTGATTTGCCAGTCTGGGAGCAGGAAGGAATTCAGAGCACCAGACCCACCGAGCACCCAAGTTCCTTAAGATTTAATTGCATTTAACATCTATTGATAAAGGTTTGGTTTAACCCCTTCAGGAGTAGTGCTGGACAAAAATGCCTCCAAATTCATCCAAGAGTTTCTTGAAGACCATAAAATCTGAGGCATAATGAGCAGGGATATTTTTTAGTTTGGTGCAACCTTGGAGGTACAGAGCAGGTTCCACCCCACAGGTGCTGATGCCCTGGGTGATGGAGGCTGTGTGTGACCATCTCTGTTTCTCCCACGTCCAGGAGCTGCTTTCTAGAACCTGCACATCCATTTGGAGAGCAAATTTGGGAGGTGCTGCCTCAAGCAGGGATGTTCAGCACAAGGGAATAAATAAGAGTGTGGATAATTCAGGCTGTGGGAGCTCAGCAGCTCCAGCAGGAGCAGGGAGGGGTGGGTTTTGTCCAGCACCACCACTCCAGAGCACACAGAGCCAGAGAGGATTCCTGAAAATGCAAACCCTGAGCACTGGGAAGCCGTGGAGCTGAGTGAGCAGCGAGGGGCTCCTCCCTCCCCTGCACAAAATGCACCAGGAAGCTCCTGGAGGATCCCAAAATCCCCTGATCATCCTGACAGGGAGGGAGTAAACTGAAGCCTTAAAGGCAGCCAGGCTTCCCTGGACAGATCCCCATTTTCTCCTTGCAATATCCTTTAATCTTCATGCCTGTGGAAGTTACTCCTTTCCTTCAACCAAATAAAAAGCTCTCATCAAAAGGTGTGAGTGCACTTCTGCTGGGAAGACCTTACTCAAATCTGCCTGTCCTGGGCTCCCTCTCACAGGAATGGCATTGCCAGCAGATTTCCCAGAAGAGCCAGTTTGACACTTGGCACCATTTCTCTCGTAATTCACGGGGTGGCATCGGGGGTGTTCTTGTGACATCCCCTCTGTGCACGAGGCTGGGACAGGTCGTGAGCACCTCATGAGTCACAGATTGTGAGATGGAGGAGGAGGAGGAGTGTCAGCACCTGAGAGAATCCAGAAAAGAACAGTGAAAATGATGAGAGGTTGGAAATCAGGACATCTGAAGAGATGGTAAAAGAATTGGGTTCCTCTAGTCTAGAAAAGCAGCATAAACTTAACTAAAGCCATAAAAGCGGTGCCTTTTGTGGCAGGCACAAGTCAGGATACATCAAACCCCACTGAGAACAGAGGTTAAGCTGTGCTGGGGCACACACAAGGTGCTTTACCTCGGAGATGGGAGCTTCATTCACCTGGAACAACACCGGGTGTGCTCTGCTGCAGCCTCCTGCTGGGACAGAGGGCAAAGCCTCAGAGCCATCCTGCTCCTGCTCTGAACACAAAATACCCGACACTGCCACTTCACAGGAGAAACCTGAGCAATCTGGAATTGTTCCAGTTCAGAGCATGAACATCCAACCTCAAACCAACTGGGAATTCTGGCCAGCTGGGAGGGGGAGCTCCTGCGGGTTCTGTCCGGCCTGAGAGCAGAACCATGGAGTGGTGCCAGGGAAAAGGCACAATTAGTGAGAGTATTTCATCTTCTGGGGACACCGAGGGTGTCCCCTGCTGCACGTGGGGAGGACGCCTGCCACCAAACAGCACAGCCATGGTGCCAGTGTCTGGCTGCAAGGCTGAGCAGGTCAGAAAAGGGAAATTCCTGCCCTGCCCCATGACCAGCCCCGTGCATCACCTTTTAATTCAAGGCAGTTTTGTCCTTCAGTCCCTGAAACTGCAAACTTAACAAATTCAAAGAGCTGAATCCAACCTAGTTTCCACCTTCCCTTCCCTGACTGCCCTCTGGTCCAGAGCACTGGGAAGGGGCAGTGAGGAATTTGCTGCTCCTGGGAGCACATTCACCTGGGCTTCCTATAAAATCCATGGAAAATGTGCAGTGATTAATGATCAGGAACTTGCTCCAAGGGAATTGTGTCAATTGCTTAAAGAACTGCACCTGGTGAGCTGTGAACTTCAGGGTGGGTATTTTGATGGACCTTGGTCTAATCCACCTGTGTTTGGAACTATCCATCCTCACCTTTTCCTTGCTGCCATCCCATTGTTCTGCCTGTGATGGGCCCTCAGTCCACAAGATTCCTCTCAGGGCTGCTGCAATGAGGAATCATTAGCACATGTTTTGCTATTTCTATCTAAAAATTCCCTTTTAGAGATGATCACCTTCATCACAATTGCAGCAGGGCCTAATGCCAAGCAAAATGAAACTGAATTGGAAGCACCTCTGGTGCCTCTGACCTGCAGGAGCCATGGAAAGCAAGGTCACAGTGGCATTAATGTGGAGCAGAGGCATCAGAAGGGCCTTTTGGAGCACCTCCAGTCCATATGAACAATTCCTGTGTTTTTGCCCAGCTCTCCCCTGGCTGACTCTGCTTTAGGAGGAGCTGGACAACCTGGAGAAGGTAAATCCTCTACCTTTCCACCAGAATGTTCAGCAGCAGCCCCTGCAGAGCACTGAGGTGGCCCAGGACACGGGGATGGCTCAGATTTCTCCGAGCTTTGCTGGGGAGCTTTGCCCCAGCAGGATCCCTGCTGGCAGGGGCAGCGTTAATGCCCTGTCACAGGGTGTGGATAATCCAGCAGGAATGTGCTCAGCGACAGGCCTGATCCCAGCCCTGGGAGCTGGGACTGCACAGGCGGCACTGCACACACAGCCCAGGGATGCTGCTCCCCTTGAAATCCACTGAGAGCAAAGCTCTTGTTTTACTGAATTGGCAACGTTAGGGGAAACCCCCAAATATTTCATTAACCCTCACGGGCAATAACAAAGAATAAACCATAAATATCCTGCAGCTGCACCCCATCACCTTCAACCCTCCCGCACCCTGGGCCACGGCCCTGAGCCAGCGCTGTCAGGGGAAGGTTTGATCACTTCATGGGCACCGTGGCTCATCCTTATCAGTGTCACAAACCCCCTCTTATCACTGATCCCGTGTGAGCAGATCCCCGTCCTGCTCCCTGCATGCCCCAAAGTGCCACACAGCCAGATTTGTTCCCAACCCAGCGGAACTGAAGTGTGCAGAATAAACTGCAAGCTGCAGAGCCAGGCAGAGTCTGCGGCTGCAAGGATGGCTGAGTGCTTTGCTTCTCCTGTGAAGTGCTGTCAGTTCAAATCCAGGCTGGAATCTCAAATAAAATGAACTCGTTTTTCCTGCCTGGAAACTTCCCAGGACTTCCAAGTGATCTGGTGTCACACTGCCAGCAGAATTGGGCAAATTATTTATCCCACGATTTTTGTCTCTTTTTTTTTTTCCCTCTTGCCACATCTGGGGGTAGTTCAGGATATTGCCTGATCAGATTTCTTCGACGAGATGATGGCAGGGCTTTTTTCCACTTCATGATGGCTCTGCCAGGAAAATCAGACTTTTCCTTGCTGGGAGATGTGGTGCAGTTTCTATTCCTGTGCGGTTTCCTGTCACCCTTCCAGGCTGCATGAGGAGCTCCAGACGATACCCCAGGTACATGTGGGCAATGAAAGATGTGCAGAACTCCAGGTGCTCAAAGCAAAAGGAGCAGCTTCTTGGCTGAGCCAACCCCATCCCATTTTTCCTGCGGGATGCATGGATGGTGTGTCCCTAACCCAAAGGAGAGGGCTGGGGGATGTGTGTAAGGTCCAGTGCTGGAGGGATGTCCCAGAGAAGTGGTGTTTGCACAGCCTGGAGGGTCAGAACCCACAGCTCAAGGTGCCCCAAGAGCCAACCCCAGTGTGAAAAAACAGGGCTGGAATGTTCTCATGCTCCAGATTTGTAGAGTCCTCCTGAAATATCTCTCAGAATCCCAGAAAGTTCATGCCTTCGGTTGGGAGGGACCTTAAAGATCATCCAGTTCCTTAAAATTCATCCAGGACACCTTCCAAAAGAAGGTTTGAGGAGCTGAGATCGGCCTGATGGCCTTGGCCAACCACCCATCCCAGAGATCTGGAAGTGACCACAACTCCAGAAAAGCTGATGTATGAAATCAAAGGACTCCTGAGGACTTTCAGTGCACATGGACATCAAATTCACCTACAAGGAGGGGGGAACCAGTGGAGCAGATGGAGGATGAGTCCTGCTCAGAAAGGGTCAGGCCTTAGAACAAACCGGACAGAGAGAAATGTTAAAGGTGTGGTGGAAAATGGGATTCTGTGCAATAAGGAAATTGCCTTACAAATAATTCAATCTGCTCTTTAAATGCTTGGTGTATCAGGCAGCAAGATGCAGCAGAATGTTTTAGAAATAGATTTCATTGAGGAAAAAATCCTGTCGTGCTGATAAGTGGCAGACAGCCCAAGAAAATTCACTAAACAAAGCCAGGCAAGAGGGCCAGCAATAAATGTAACCCAGGTGAGCAGGCTGGAGGTAGAAAGCAACAATAACTGCAGGCAGCGATGCCTGAATGTGCTGACAGTTCCCATTATGAGACTCAGTTCTCACTTTTTGATAACTTTGCTACTTTAATTCATTTGGGCTGCAGCTCTCCCAGCCGAGGTCTGCTCCAGACTGGGTTTGAAAATTTGCTGCTGTGGATCAGTGCTGGGGGTAAGGTCGCTGGGAATTTATTAGACAAGAATGACTCCACATCCTTCTCCTCCAAAATGCTTTAAAAATCAGGAAATTCATCCAAACGCTACATTAAAAGGGAAGGGAGGCTCTGACGGGAAGCACCAAAGGATGTGGAAGTGGCAGCAGGGAAGTTGCCCTGCTCTGTTGGTGCTTTGGCTGGAGAAGCCCAGTGTTCCTGCCAGGCAGAGCCCTCCTGTGATGTCACGGCCAGGAGTGGAGACTTCAGAACACCACACGACACCAGATTTTCCATTTTAGCCTGGGAGACAGAAGATCTGTAAAAATGTGCCTCTCCCATTACAGCTCCGTTTGCAAGATTTATTGGTGTTTGTGCAGGGCCTCAGCAGTGGGGGCACTCTCCTGTGCCAGGTTTGTTATGGCCCTTTCAGTTGCATCCACAAATGGGTTTTGGTGCCTAAATCTCTCTTGAGTTGTTTAAATCAAACCCACAGGCTCCCCTGATATTCCTGAATGCTCCATTTAGAGTCATCTCCTGGACAGACCTGGACCTCCTATGCTTTATGGGCTGACCCTTCCCAAGCCCTGGCACTACAGGGCTCTTCCTCTCTCTGCTCCCAGCCCTGACTGGGATCTGCTTCTGCCCTAAATCAGAGTTAAACTCTCTGGGTCTGATCCAGAGGTTCAGAGCTTTCCCGACTCTGCCAAGAGATGACCAGGAGGCCCTGGACCCAACAGGAGAGAAAAACCGAGTTTTCTGTGCCTGGAAGGTTCCCTAATGAGGACAGGACAATGTGGACTGGACGACTGGACAAGACACTCACTGGGCAGTGAGAAAAGAGCCTGAGATGCTTTTGCTCCAGCTGCACAGCTTTGGCCTCTGCCAGGGATTAGGGATAGCCCAGACAGGATGGGGAGGCTCCCTTCCTGCTCTAGCAGGGCTGGGTGACCTGCAGAGCTCCTTTCAGCCTCAGGGACTGAGGCACCTCACAGTTCTCTCACACTCTGGTTCCCTGGGGACCCCTTGTTCTCTGCCCCCACCCAGGAGTGAATGATGAGATCCTGCATTTTACACGGACTCCACGAATCCTCAAAATCTGCCTTTCTATGAAAAGCATGTGCTGGTGTTACACGATAGGATTCTGGGACAATAACAGCCAAATTGGATTCTGGACGAGTCCTTGGGACAGAGCTCTGTGATGCTCAGAAAGGCTGGAACCCCAGGCTGCCCTTGCTGGGATTTTCAGCTTCTCCTTTTCCCACACAGTCCCACAGTGCAGGGCTGGCTGGGGGTAATGGGGCACGCTTTTATTTCCCTCAGTTAGCCCGAAGTTTGGGCATTGTTTATGGCAAGATGTGACCCTTTCTAACCCCGTTGAGCTGCCTGCCAGTGCTCTCAGCCCTGAAAAGCTCCAGCCCTGCTGTTCCACAGAGATCCCCTTTACCCTGTGTGTATCCTTAGCTGAAGTTTCCGTGCACATCCCAATTTTCTCAAACATGTTCAATCTGTTTTTCTGAAGGCTCCTGACTTCCAGAGGCAGCTGAAGCACTTCACAAGCTGTCATGTCCCCTGGAAAAGCACAAACTGGTCCCTGGAGCTGGGCTCCAAAGCAGCCCCCAGTAACACCAGCAGTGGCTGAGAGTTGCTTCTCCCTCCCAGGGCCGCCTGCTCTCAGCACCACGAAGTCAGAAGGAACCTCAGCACTGCTGCTGAAAATTCCCAAAGAATTCAGGGATGCGTGTGGATGTAAGCACATGGCTTTAGTCTGCTTGCAGAGGGAAATCAGCATCTTAATTCTAGCAGGGCAATTATCCTCCTACAGGCACCACTCCTCACATGAGCACTTGTTTGCAGCACAGTTTCTGTTTTATCTCCCTTTGCATTCCTGGAAAAGCAGGGACACTGAAAAGCATCCGTAGGCAGGGATGTGAGTGGGAGCTGTACTGGTAAAATTATAACGGTGGTGTAATTATCCTGATCAATTTTCCATATAAAAGAGACTTCAGAAGAACTCATTTGTTTAACTATGTAAGCCTCGGCCTTTACTCCAGTGGCATCTCTGTTCACCAATCAACATAATGAACATAGGCAATTAAGGTGCACCAGAAACCTGGTTACATTTCCTAAAGGCATTTCCCAATGTCCAAATGCTTGATTTGCAAAATTAATGAGCTGCTGAAGTCCCTTGGTATAAATCAGCACATCTCGACTGACTTCAGATGAGATCCCCTCATCCGGATGAAGGCTGGGTCCTTTGTTAGCCATGGGCTGCTCTGGGAAGCAGAATGATGGTTATTTTCAATATTTACAGTTTGATCCTGGAAGTTAATTTGGACAGTGTACCCAGCGATGGAATTAAACAGCAGCCTGGGCACAAGCACTCATGCAAAGGGGAAAAAAGGCTTTTTCCTGAGGGCTGAGTGGTGCCTCGTGAGGTGCCCCACTGTAATGGGCAGACTTGCGGCCCCTCATTTTCATCCAGGCAAATTTCTTCCCAGAAAACTGGGCACAAAGTGCAGGCTGTGGCCCCCCCGACACCGGGGAGCAGCAGTGCCCCTCACTAGCAGTGGGATAGAACGGTGGCTGGGGCACATTTGCCATTTGCTGGGTGAATCCCATGGAAATGTGGCAAAGATTCTGGTCCTCGCTCACTCAGCAGCAGAGAGCGAAGGGATGTCAGGCCCTCTGCTCACAACTGTGTTGGCTGATGCTGCCCTCAGGGGGTGAGACTCCTCCTAAAACCTCTGAAGTGTTTGTGGCTGATTTGAGTGAAAGTGATTTGCACTAAACCCTCCCTGTATTTAGTGGGTTCGGCCCTAAAGGACCGGCCCCCCTCCTGCAAAGGACCTGATTTCCATTCTCTTACCAGCCTTTGGGGCCAGAAAAGTGTCAGGAGGAGAAGCAGTGCAAGGGGCAGTGCCAGGGACATCCTGAGTCCCCACAGCTCCATCACCCTGCCCTCAGGGACCCATCCTTACCCCACACTCAGACCTGGGAGCAGCAGGAATTTGTAGGGAAAGGGAGGGGTTTGGAATCTGAATCTGGTCCACAGCTGCTGGCTGCACCCTCCCCCAGGGCTGTGGCATCCCTCAGACTCGTGCCGAGGCCAGGGGAGGTTTATGTTGGATATTAGGAAATATGTTTTCATGGAAAGGATGGTCAGGCTGCCCAGGGAAGGGTGGAGTCTCCATCCCTGGAGGGATTTATAAGAGGTGGATGTGGCACTTGGGGACATGTGGCAGCCTTGGCAGTGCTGGGGGAATGGTTGGATCTTTGAGGCCTTTTCCAGCCTAAATGATTCCATGATCCTGTGATTATCGGGCTGCCTTCCCTGCTCTTTCCTTGCTTGCTTATCCTCATGGACAAGGCTCCAGGTCACCCTGCACTGATCAAACATGAAAAGTGGGGCCTGTGCATCCTGAGACAAACTCCCTGAATTTTCGGGCAGGAATTTTGGCCAATTAAAGCAGCTGTACAGAAATCCTAAAGGAGATGTGAAATTTTAAATGGGTGAGGAATTCTGGCCTTGTCATGGCCCTGACCCTGGGTAGCTGCTGAGGGGTTGGGCTTGGGCCTTATCAGAAAGGGGGTTCCAGCTCTGCACCTGATCTCCTGCCATAGAACAGAACAGAATGGAATAGAATTAAACAGAATTAAATGGAATGGAATGGGATAGAATAGAATAGAATAGAATAGAATAGAATAGAATAGAACAGAACAGAATAGAATAGAACAGATCACCTGCTGGATGTGGACCAACAACCCTGAAGTTCTTCCTAGAGCTGGATCCATCCAGGCTTGGGCTCTGCACTTCAGAAGAAACGTGGGACCGTTGGCAGTGAGTGCTGGAGGTGAGTGCAAGCCGAGAGAGCTGTGGTTTGTTTAAGCTACAGTAGAGAAGGAAGTGCTGAGAGCATCTTCAGAGAGGTCTTTTGCAGCCTCTGGGGAAGGCAGGATGAGAAATGGGGCTGGATTTGCCTCAGGGGTGTTTGGACTGGGTGCTGGGAAAGCCTCTCTAAGGATCACTAGGGGATCTGGTGTTGGAGGCTGAGCAGCACTTAAAAACATCTCTGAGTTTCACACAGACCTGGCCAGAGGAGAGAGGATGGACCAGGTGGGTCCATGAGGACACCAGTGACCTTCTGGCTGGAACTGGGAAGCTTTTGGTTGTTTGCCACAGCACTCTGACAGGAATTCTGTGCTCCCTTCTCTGTGCATAATTAGAACCACAGACACATTTTCATGTCTCGACATGACGAGAGTTAAATGGCCTCGAGTCGTGCCAGGAGAGGTTTAGATTGGATTTTAGGAAAAATTTCTCCATGGAAAGAGTTGCAAAGCATTGGCACAGGCTGCCAGGGCAGTGGAGGAGTCACCATCCCTGCAAGTGATGGAAGAATGTGGGGATGTGGCACTTGAGGATGTGGTTAGTGGTGAACACGGTGGTGCCGATGGTTGGACTCGATCATCCTGAAGGTCTTTTCCAACCTTAGTGATTCTGTGTGGCTCAAGTTCTGCTCCATGTGGTCTCCACCAGTAGAAAAGTCTGGGAGGTCAGCTCAGAGCTCTGTGCAGCAGCAGAAGATGAAATGAAAGCCCAGAAAGTTGGCAGCACTTTCACAGCAGGGACTGTGAAGGAGGGCAGGGATGGTGCAAGGAGCAAGGGCACTGTGTTGGCCCACACTGAAAATGCATCTGAGTGACTCCAGGAGACACTGAGCCACAACTTGGCAGAAACACAGAGATTTTTGTAGAATTCTACACATTTCCAGAGAAAGTTGCATTTTTTGCAGTGCAGAGACAGGCCAAGCTGAGCATCCTACACAGCACAAGGACATGGGAGTATTTCAGATGCAGAATCTGAAGCATTTTTGATGACCCATTCTTTACTCACATTCATTATTTAGGTCTGACTACTCCAGAAACCTGACAGTTTCTCCTCATTCTTAAAGACAGATGCTGATGCTGAGCTGGAAGTTTTTCATCTGCTCTTTACATTGAGTTGACCTCTGACTCTCCTCCTAACGGGAGCTCTGAAATACAGGGAGACAAATCCAGAGCCCTCGTTCTGTTCTGAGGGCTGCAGAGGCAAAAGGGTTTCCTGTCACTGATAAACTGGTGCAACAATGTCATGTCTTTATCTCAATGGACATCTGAACCAGGCTTGTCTTTGTATGAGCAGTGCTCTGAGCGCAGCCAGTGGAACGGGGAACTGCTGGAATGACCCATCTCAGGCACAGGATAACCCAAAAACTGAGCTGGTGCTGCCCCGCTGGGAGGGGGTCACCCCCCATCTCAGGGGGTTCCAGCTGTTGCCGTCCCTGTGTCCCCATCCTGTGCCCATCCTGTGCAGGGTAGGCCGGAAACATCTCAGAGAGGTCCCTCCCTCTGCCCCCACCCCGCTCCCTCTCTCCAGAGCCAGCACCATCCTCTCTTCTCAAACTGCATCATCAAATGTCCCGAGTATGAAATGCCATCGTGCCTGACTTCGCACATTCCTCACATTCCTGGCTTCCCCTTGCTTGAATTTCCCTTTGTAGCTTTGGTGTCCATATAAAACACACTGGAATTGATGCTGGTTCTAATTCACTTTTAAATACTTCCAGCCCATCCCATCCATCTGTGTCCCTGAATCCCTGAATCCTTCAATCCTACTTGCACTGTTTGCCCTGGGCTGCCAAAATGCCCTTTTGTAGCTCAAAGGCAGAGGGAAAAGAGGGACATTGGATTTTGGGGCCACTTCCCTGCTAGTTCCAGCAAGTCAGAATAAAACAGAGGAGCAGAGCAGCCACTGGAGACAAAAGCCTTTGATCCGATTTTATCAGAAATACTTGTGCCAGTGAGGAGAGGAATGGGGCAGAAACTTCAAGGTGAGAGTCAGGATCAGCAGGGTCTGAATTTCCTTTGAGGCCTTTCCATTTGCCACATGAAAGCTTCCCCCTCTCCTTGTCTTCCTTCCTGGGCTCCCTGGAACATTTCAGTCTGGCTGCAGGTGATGGTCTCAGAGCAAAGTTTCACTTTCCGGAGAGGCTGCTGTTGAAATCTCCTTAACTCACTCCTCTGCCCACTCTGTGCCCTTCAATTCAGCTTCAAAAGTCATTTCCCTCCCTGTCTTTTTCCTTTATATATAGAAATGTTTACCCAAAGGTTAAAAATCCATTTACTGTGACTCAGGAGATGTGCCTGGTACTGAGGGCTCTCTGGACAAAGACACTGTAATGAGGACCTAATTAAGTGAAAGCTGCCACAGGAAATCAGGGTGGACAGGGATTTTCTGCTGGATGTCAGACTCCAGTAGCTCCGAGGGAACTGGGCAGGAGGGCAGAGCTGGAGGAAAAGGCGGCACTCCAGAAACAAAGGAATTTGTGATCACCCATAACTAGAAATTCTGAGAACCCTGCAGAGCAGGGGGATCTTGAAGAGGACTCTCCTCCTGGTATGAGGCAAACACAACCAAGAAGTCCTAAAGCTGGAGCCACAACAACCCTCACCAAACCCGGCCCAGGGCTGTGGAGCTTTGCCCAGATTTGTTGTTTCTTTGTGTGACACCTTGTGCTTAGGCTCCACATCTGCTCCTCCCCTGGGAATGGAGATCTCTGATCTCTGGGGAGCAGGAGATCGCTGGACCTCACCAGATGAGGTCCCAGCCCCAGTCCCAGAGTGGACCCGCCTGGCCCAGCCCAGGTTCCTGTGGTGTTGATCCAGGTGTGGAGGTGGCTCCACTGGAGCTCTCACACAGCTCAGGGACATTGTCCCATCCATTCCCACACCTTTCCTTTTCCAAAGAGACAGAGAGGCGAGTTCTGGGGAAAGAAGAGCTGATTTTTTCCTTTTTACTAAAATAATGTTTCCTCTTGTTCCATCTGAAGGGTTAGTGCCCGGTTTAGTTTATTTGTACACACAGAACAACATTTTCAGCATTGCTTTCTCCTTGTGAGCACTCCACTTCCATTCCCCAGGCTGTCTCACCTATTGAGCTGTTTCCAAATGCCCCAGAGGATATTTGTGCTTACACAGGACTTGACTTTTTATATAAAATTGAAATAGAGGCAGCAGAAGAAGCAAAACCAAAGCACCACCAAAATAATTTGACAAATTTATTTCAACAGATTTATTTCTCTCTGCTCCTTTGAATGGCCAAGGACCTGTGGCGTGAATGCCATCCCACAGGATAAATCCCTATTTGCCATTGGGGTTTTCAGGAATACAACCACAGAAATACCCCTGGAGCTAGATTGTGCCTCAGAAACAGGAATATATATATATATTTTTTTAATATTTTCTCCTGACTGGCTAACAGCAATTCTGAACGTTTTGAATTGAAGCGAGGCAGAGCCTGTCGGCTTCCCAAAAGGAACATGAGTATTTCTAAAGAGCTTCTAAAGGAGGTTGCAGGATGTTAATTGCCTATGGATACTGTAAAATGAGAACTAAAATACCAAAGGTTGACAGGTCCCCTTCAGTCATTTTTCCCCCCAGAATTCAGGCTGCAGCTCAGACTTGTTCTAAAGGTAAAAGGCTTTTTCTTCTGTACCTGCAGACGCAGGATGAGACTTGTCCCTGTCTTTTCCTCGCAGACAGGTCAGCAAACACCATCTCCATCTCCAGAATATGGGCGAGATTGACATTCTCCTGCACTCATTTCTGATGTGCAACCTTTACAGGCTTTAGCAAAGCAAGAAATTATAATGAACACATTAAAACCCATAAAATAAGAAGCATGAGCTAAGCCAGTGGAAATCTCAGCATTCCCCTATATCTGCCTACTCCAGCCAGCACCTCAGAGACCAATTTCTGCCCCACTAAAACCATTCCAACCCGCTGGAAGCACAGAATTAATTCATCCCTGCCTCTTGAGCTTTTGCTACAGGAAATGTGGAGGTTGATGGTGATTATTTGCTTTCAGCACTGAGATGGTCACAGTAACCACGGCACAACGATGTCCCCAGCTGGGCTGAGTCCCTCCATTCATCCCTCACCCTGAAGCATCTTGGAGAATCCAAATCCTCAGCCTTTGGTGGCCCCAAGCTGTGCAGCCCTGCAGGAGCTGCTGCCGGCACCTCTGCCCCGTCTGGATTTGGCTCCTCCAGAGCTTTGTTCTGCCCTGAGGTTCTCTGAGAGCTGCAGCCACATGTGACTCTTGGGGTGCTCACCGAGGGACAGCACATCCCTATTTAGAGCTGAACTTTATCAGAAGTAGCTGGGTGTGAGATGGGCTCTAAGGATGCCACCGGGCAGGAGCAGAGCAGGCTCTGAGAGGCAGAATGAGATTGAAGGTCCGTCCCAACCCAAACCAGTCTGGAATTCTATGAGCCCCCAAACCAGGAGCTGTCACCCCATGGCCACCTTCCCTCTGCTGCTGGCACGGCTGAAGTTGCCCAAACCAGCCCAGATTTTGTGATTAATTGTGGCCCCACAGTAATGAGCTGTGGTTTGCCTGTCCTGTAAACTCCAAATGGTGTTTGCCCTCCTGTTTGCCTCCTTCCCATCTGAGTCCTCATCAGCTGTGCTGTCTAATTCTTACCACTTTCAGAAAAGAGATTAATACACAAAATAACACCACGAGCAGCAGGGATCTGATAAAGTCAATTGGCTCAATGACTGCTGGCAGTGTTTTCCCTACATCAGAAATCATTCTGTGAGGGGCAGGATGAAAGGAAGAGCGAGGCTCAGTGTGTGAGGTCTTCTGTGTGCAAATGTGTGTGTGTGTGTACAAGCACTTGCGGGTGTTTTTTTAAATCAGCTCAGCAAGCAAATATATATTTCTGCTGAAATGATGTTCAAACAGTCAAAGCAGAAACAGATGTATTGAAAATATAAATACAGGGCTTAATAAATATTTTATCATCAAATATTTCAAAAATGTCATCTTTAAAAACATGAAAATTCAGCCTCAGGAGGACCAAAATATTTAATCACTCTCAAGAAATTCTTAAAAGGGAATCTCTTTCCATCAGATTCCTTCTAAAGAGAAGAATGAATTTCCAGGTGCTGTGAGCTATATTTATTTTAATCAAAATCACTCACTGAGTTAAAGGAGATAAAATAATCAGTGAGGTCATTATTAAGTGAGATAACAACTTCTGAATGAATGCTCTCATTAATCTAATTATAAAATGAAATGGTATCTTGCTAATCAGGCTGTTAACTGAACCCCTGGAAGTGTTAGGCTGTAATCACAGTTGTGTGAGCCAGGACAGGGCTGTGGGGAATGAGGGGGAATCTCATCCCAGACCCCGCTGGCACAGGTCAGGCAGGGACCTGATGGGGAATGTGACCTGCAGCTCATCCCCACGGAGCTGAGGGACGTTAAAAACCGTCTGGATGATCCCTCTGCTCCACCTCCGCTGTTCCCCTGGCCTTGGACATGGAGCAACACCCCATGAGCATTCCCAAGCAGCTCCAGGGAGGCCCATTCTGCTCTGCACAGGGGGGTTTGGGGATGGGGGGTGTTGGGAAAGGCACTGTGGGATTCACAGCCAGAACTGCTGTGAGCCCAACTTCACCTGGCCACACCTTTACAGTCAGAAATACCTGGGCTGACATAAGGAATTCAAAGATACATCTGGAGAGAGTCCAGGGGAGGCCACGGGGCTGCTCCCAGGGCTGGACCCCTCTGCTCTGGAGCCAGGCTGGGAGAGCTGGGGGTGCTCACCTGGGGAAGAGAAGCTCCAGGGAGAGCTCAGAGCCCCTTCCAGGGCCTAAAGGGGCTCCAGGAGAGCTGGAGAGGGACTTGGGACAAGGGATGGAGGGACAGGACACAGGGAATGGCTTCCCAGTGGCAGAGGGCAGGGATGGATGGGATATTGGGAAGGAATTGTTCCCTGGGAGGGTGTGGAGGCCGTGGCACAGGGTGCCCAGAGAAGCTGTGGCTGCCCCTGGATCTCTGGCAGTGTCCAAGGCCAGGCTGGACAGGGCTTGGAGCAGCCTGGGACAGTGGAAGGTGTCCCTGCCATGGCAGGGGGTGGCACGGGATGGACTTTAAGGACTCTTCCAATCCAAACCAGTTGGGGATTCTGTGAATACCCTGGGCCTGTTCAGATCCTCCAACTCTACCCCAGCAACTCCTGATTTCATTTTATGGCATCTTCCCACTCTCTGTGCATGTTCTGCATTTGATTTCTCTTTGTGGAGGTTTCCATTATCCAGGTGATCTCTCCCCTTGACCTGCCCTCACCAGGGGCATCCAAACCCACCCTCGTCCGTCTGATCAAGATCCCCTCTGTCTGTCACTGTGAGCAAACAGCCCGAGGGGCCTGGGCACGTCCTGCCAGCAGCAGCTTCCTCAGCTGTTCTGAGCTGTGGCCTGCAGGTCTCACCCCGTTTCCTGCACCATTTTTTCCCCTCAGTTGGTGGTTGCTGGTGATTTACCAGTGTCAGTGCTCATGGTCCATGGAACACCGGGAGAGGATGGGTCCTGAACCGCGGTGCCTCTCTGAGATTGCTCTGAGGGAAAGAATTCTCCCTCTCTCCGTGATGCCAGGTGAACGAGGAATGCTTGCCTGGTTTGAAGTGTGTACTAACAAATCCATGCATGGCAGCTTGATGAAAAGCTAAAATGACACATCCCTGAGTGAGCTTTCCAAACAGCGTCACAGGATTTTAAATATTTGAGAGGAAAGATAACGTTGTACAAATTGTATAAAATGTGGCTGTACCACTGCACCAGCTCTTCAAGGGGGAGCAAAGGTTTATTTCGTGCCCAGGTGTTTTCATAAATCCCATCCAGACCTTTCTGCATTTTCAGTTCCTAAATTCCTCTACATTCTGACATAATAATTTATTTCCTTGGAGGGGGAGAAAAAAAAGAGAGAAAAGATTTTTCAACTACTTATTAACGCCTGGTAAGAATTTTCACAGCTATTAATAAACCCAGAGTACTTTATTTCACTTGAGCAGATCCACGAGCCAAGTGATGTCCTACCAGACATGTTTTGAAATTTCCAGTAAACGCACTAAAAATATTTTGCCACAAATAATATGGAAAGTGCCTTTCATTGCAACACTCAATTTCCTGTTGTCTGTGTAAATGTTCTACAGCCAAGAGCATTCAGATTTGGAAATACGGAATAAATTTAGGTTTAAATGAAGTAAGAAAGGTTGCTGTTGCAGAAAAAGCCTTCCTTCCCCAAAATTTCAGGTCAGCTCCCCTGGATTATGGAAAGAAGGTGCTCAGAAAAGTGAAGTGTGCTTTGGTGTTTATTTTAAGGCAAACTTCTCTAAAGGGTGGTTCAATGAAGGGTGGATTTGCTGAGTGACTTGGAGAACTTTCCTGAGCATTTGGAAGTCCCCTGGCTGGGTTAACAGAGCAAGCAGCCAGTGTCACCCTTGGTGGCACTGCCCTGGTGCCCACTCCTCTCTGATATTGGAGTCACTGTCCCCCAGGCAGTTGCAGAGACATCAAAGCTACAGTTCAGGAGCCCTGGGTGCAGTTTGGGAACACTGAAATTCAAGATACGACACTCTGGAATGGGAGCACTGGCCAAGGTATGAACCTGATTGCCCAAATCAGTGCTGATATAGAGACAATGCTAAGTGCAGGTTTGTCTCACCAAAATGTGCCCCAGACCTGGCTGAAAGCTTGAATGGAGGTCCAAAATCCAGTCTGATTTCATCTGGTCCCAGAGCAGAGCTCCAACCTCCACCCTGGCTTATCCCCTTTCACCACACCCCTGTCCTGCCCCAAATCACCTCCTCTGATGGATCCCAACCCCCTCAGTGCTCCTGGACTTCCCTGTCCCCTCATCGCCAGTGCAGCCCCCTCGCCCCAGGCCCCCCGGGAGATGTCTCCTGCCTGCCCTGCCCACCCAGAGCACTTGCAGCAGTCCCTGGGATCTGGATCATCCTCATCCTGTCCCAGCTCTGGTCCCTGCTCTGTGGGAGAGAATTGGGCTGCACTTCAGGGACTGGGGGACACTGGGATGGGGCTGGGAGGCAGGGATGCTCCATCTGCAATGGGCAGGCACTGGAATACCCCACATGGAAGGAATTCTGCACTGGAAAGGCACTGAGGGCAAATCCTGGGGGTGTGTGCTGCCCTCAGCTTGGCTGCCTCGCTGCAGTGGAACTGTGTCTGCCACATGAAGGGGGAAGCACTTAAGATAAAGAAGCAAATTCACCATTATTAAAGATTCCCTTCCACCCTTTACCAAATCACATAATACTGATACTCCCCCTATTTCGCCTCGGGAAAGGCACGGTGGGTTAAAATTAACAGCAGTTCTATATTCATTGCAAGCTCCTAATTAACCAGGCTGGGCCGTGCTGCTCCAGCCAGATAATTCCCCAATATTTAGCCATTAGTAGTCTCCAATTTGGCCTGCTGCTGCTGCTGTTGCTGCTGCTGCTGCTGGCGAGCTGTGTCTCATAAACAATTACGCTGAATGCCAGCTGTCCCCACAGAGCGTGCGGCTCCTGTGCCGCCGCCTCGTCAGGCCCGCGCTGCCCGAGCTGGGGAGACAGTTTGACATTTGACATCGAGTGTGGGTAAAGGGGAGGGTCAGCCACAATCCCAGAGAGGACTTTTAATTGCAGCAGCCTCGTGGGCTGAGCACACACGCAGCCCCAGCACAGCTTCTCCCTGACAAGCCGGCGTTTCCTGCTCCGAGGAGACCCATCCAGGCCCCGCCAGCCTCCGCTTCAACCGGAGTTGGATTTGCACAGGAGGAGCCTTTGGAGGCTGTGGGCTGGATAGGGGACAGGGCAGAGTATCAGTGTAAAGTTGATATTTTACTCTGTGGAGAAAAATAGAAAATGAAAATGCCGAAAGCAGAGGCCTGGGCAGCCTTTCCAGCAAGAGCCCTGCAGGAGCTGCAGGTGTTTTTCCTGAAGACCCCCAGCAGGACCATCAGAGGGGCATTTCATGGGCAGGATTTACACCCCCAGTGTGGGATGTCCCCAGTCCAGCTCCACGTGCAGTGGGGCTGAAAGCAGAGCCTGGAGCCCCCTGTGTGGGCCCCCCAGTGAGGCAGGACAGGGATGGATGATCCCTCCCCAATCCCACGATGGCACCTCAGACGGATGGGTTTTGCTGAGAGCCTGGGACTCGTCCCATGGCCAGCTCAGCCCAGAGTGGGATGCAAAGAGGTGCTGGGCTGGGTGGGATCCTCCCCTGTGCCCTCCCTCCTTTGGGCTTCTCCTGGGATTGGGAATCTCCATCAGCTCGGGATGCTGTGCTCAGGCACATTCCCTGCACCTGCCTCAGTGTGCAGTTGCAGGTGCTGGAGATGGTGGGCCAAGGACCTGCTTTACTGTTTATTTTAAGGCAAACTTCACTCAAGGGTTGTGTATTACAAGAAGAAACTTCTATAGTTGAAAAGGTTTGATTTACATTAATTCAGAAGAAAGCAGTTGCCAGCTGAAATTCTCTGGAAGAGAGTCTCATGGGATTCAGAAAAGAAGCAAAGAAATGTGCATGTTAATATAATATTCCTTCAGATTCCCACATAAAGCGTTGCATGTTTTTATGCTCAGTGTGGCAGCTTACTTTTATTTTAAAATAAACAAGTGCAGGTTTAATGGAAGGGCACTTGTTGACAGACACATTAATTTCTCACCAGAGAGACAGGAAAAGCACAGGTACATTCCTGAGACAAGTGGATTTCCAGATAAAGGCTAATGATGCTCTGTGTTCCTCAGGTGCTGGTGTAAGGAGCTGAGAGGCATCAGTTGAGGTGGAATAGGTCAAGCTGGCTCTAGGGCAAGCAGCGAGGTGGCACTGATGGGTTCCAGCTGTGAGGACACAGAGCAGGCACATGGGAAAAACCAACTCTGCCAGGTGGGGTTTGGCTGGGGCGCTTTGCTGGGATTTTTGAGCATGTTGAGAAGCAGAGGAGCTTTTCTCCTCTGTTGTCACTGCTGAAATACTCCCCTGCTGTCCACCCCTATCCCAGGCCATCCTCCCAGCAAGCACAAGTCAGGAACATGTGCCCCTAATCATGAGCATCTC
Source organism: Eulacestoma nigropectus (assembly GCA_013397775.1). Taxonomy (NCBI): domain Eukaryota; kingdom Metazoa; phylum Chordata; class Aves; order Passeriformes; genus Eulacestoma; species Eulacestoma nigropectus. The sequence continues at coordinate 1,089,300 of VZTE01000108.1, forward strand.
ACAATTTAGAGTCATTGTCACCAGGAAAAGTTGATCAAATTATTTATTATATGTCCCCATGTGAAAAATCCCATTGGTGCAGAAGTTGCTTCTTTGCTGAGGAGTCACCTGGGATGGAAAATAAACCCCCCCAAACAATTCTATTTCTGAATCTGTCAGGTTCAGCCTCTGGGCACCAGTTTTGCAAGTATTTTGACTTCTAAATATCTCTTTGGATAGCTGGGCTGGATGCAGGGCAGCTCCACAAACTCCTCCCTTGATAAAATCTGGGGTTTGGGGGTTTTTAAGATGGGCAGAATCTCCCCAGTGTTCATTGACCATCACTTGGTGCCACGGCCTTGAAGTCCTGCAGGTGGAATTCCTGAGGAACACCTCACCCAAAATGCTGCTCTGGAGCATTAATTTCTGCAAAGGGGTGAGTTAATAGAAGCCCCAGACAACCTTGTGCCCAATACTTCAGCGTTTCCACCAGGAGCCTTGAGTGCTCGCAGGATTTTGAAAAACAATCAGAAAAAAAGCCCCCCAAATGTTATTTTTTTACCCTGGGATTGTTTTCTCACAAACTTTCTGTCAGTGCTGGCCCTCTGACACCCCTCACCCAATTCAGGAGCACTCTCATAGCTCAGAAGCAGTTTCTTCAGGCAGCAGGAGGATCAAGGAGAACGAATCTGGAGAAAAGCCTCAGATTCCAAGGGCTCAGGAGCCCAGGGCAGCTCCTGGCAATGAGGAGCAGCACTGCAGTAGTGAACCAGCCACAGGATCTATCTGTGCCCCTGTTTGTCTCTGTGAATATTATCTCCTTATTAAAAGAAGGAAAAATAATTAATTAACCAATTAATTAAACTTTCCTTGCTTTTTATTCCAGTTCAGCTTGCAATTTAAAACTGGCCTAGTAGTTAAGATAACAGTAATTAGGAAGGCAGCCAGGTGTACACTGGGATTTCCAGATGAACTTTGTGACTTAGAGAGGAAAAACATCAAACCAGAGACCCCGGTCTGCTTTGTCTGAGCCGTTCCATTCTCCTCAGGGCTCAAGCAGCTTTAAAGTACCTGGATCACTGCAGGAGGAGAATAGAGAGGGGCCCACACCTGCTGCCTGCAGGGACTCAGCAGAGCAGGTAACTCAGCACAACAATCCCCAGGTTCCAGGCGTGTCCCTCAATCCCTGTGAGGGAATCCCCAGGAGATTTGGGCATTGCCTGCACCCTCTTAGCCACGACTGAGGTTCCCCTTCACCTCAGCTACACGAGGGTGAATTTGACCCTGAAAACTTTTCTTCTACACCTTGTCCTTGGTCTGTAGCTGGAAAAATGAAGGATTCCTCTCCCCTCTCCTTCTCTGCCCCCTGCCAGTTCCACGGTAGGCGAGAGCTCTGGCCACGTCTGGTGATAATGACCCTGTGTCTGTCACAGCTCCGCTGTGCTCAGTGCCTCCTCACTGATTAATGTCAAAATAACAATTTCTGGGCTTTTTGCATGCTTGGAAACTTTTCAGCATCTCGCTACCATCAGGAGTTATTTTTTTACCCTTATATTTATGCACCATATTAGAGTGACTTTAAAATTCAAATGAAGATGGAGTTTAGGACATCGGACATTGCATAATATATTCACTCATCTGCATATTGGAATTCAGAAAGCAACAAATGATCATTTATTTTTATTACAGGAGGAGTTGACAGAATGCTTTAAGCTTTACGCTTCAGGTTCCTGACAGCTCCATTTTAGAACATTGCTCTGAATCACTTAAAACCTTGCCAGGTCTTGAGCATTTTGTCAGAAACTTTCCAAGCTGAGTTCCTGCTTCAGATGGATACTTTTATATCAAATTTTTGGGAAACTGACTCTCAAATAGGCCTATCATTTCTTTGGATGCAATAAAGGGAGATATATTGCTAAGCTAATGTTGAAAAGCTCTTAAAGTTGTTTTTGTTGAGTAGCTCTGGTACCTTCCCAGTTGGGAGCAGCATTGGAAGGCTGAGAGGGCTGAAGTGTGTGTGGGATATTGTTCCTGTGGACAACAGCCAGGTTTAAATGTCCTGTGGACCACAGGAAAGACTAATTCTGATCTCGTTTGGAAGTTCACCAAGATGCAGCTGAACTGTGTGAAAGCCCAGCTGTGCTGCAGGTGCTGTCACAGGGCTGGGGTGGGGTCCTGTCCCTGAGATAAACCCTGTCCCCAAAGGCAGGGAATGGTGGGGGTGAGGATGGGTATCATTCCCCACATCCCATCAGAGGCTGGGACCAGCAGGACCAGAGGCAGCAGGGACACAGCTGGGCTGGGATTTTTAGGGAGGATGAGTGTGGGGCTCTGCCATGCAGGCTCGGTGTTCCCGGGTCACCCAGCGCAGGAAAGGTGGAAGTTTCCACTTGTGCTGCTCCCAAACACCCTTTCCCAGGGATGCTGGAATAGGGACACCATTCTCCAGCCTCTCGTGTCACCATGGCTCTGATCCTGGTAGAAAGTAGAGGTTGAAGATGTCCCTGCTCATTGCAGGGGTTGGACCAGATGCCTTTTAAGGGTCCCTTCCAACCCAAACTCTGCCATGGTTCTGTGATTTCTGCTGGAAGCTGCTTGTTCTGCTGCTAAAGCTCCATCCCATTCTTCTCCTGCTCTCGTCAGGCGATACCTGAGTCTTCCCCGGTGGGGCTGGAGTTGGGCTGGGCCATCCCAGCTCTCCCTCTAGCTTTGGGAATAATGAAGGAGAAGCAAACCCAAGCTGGAGGGTGCTGCTGGTGGCTTGTCACCCATTGCTGTCCTGCTGTCACCTTGCAGGGTGGGCTGGACCCCCCCAGACCCCCTGAGCTCAAAGGGAAAACCTTCCCGTGCAATGCCAAGGTGATGGAAGCAGCGAAGGGCTCCCTCAGAGTGAGGAGACCCAAGAGGGGATGGCCTGGCTGGATGTGGGGTTCTGTGGAAAGTGTAGGAATCAGCAGGATCACTGCTAAAAGGTGTGGTTTCCTCCTCCCAGGATCTCAGGGAATCAGGGAGCTGCTGGCAGGGCAGGGATGGGGACAGTGCTGGGATGGCGGCCGGACACCCAAAGTGTGCCTGCACAGCTCGGCTGGGGATGCAATGCCAGTGTTTCCTGCAGCCACGCACCTTTTTATTTAAAAACGACAAAACCACTAATTAGAATTTTCTCTCTGCATTTGGCTCTGGAAAAAAAAAATTAAAAATGTATAAGGCCCTGTGTAGTGCGTATGTATATTTTATTGCTGCATAATTGGGATCTTCATTAGTTCCCTGGGTGGTGGAGTGACAGGCTTTTCATGTGATGCAGACACTAATGCAGGGTGATACGGCTCTCTTCTCCTTTTCATTCCGAGATGCTCCATCCTAAACACACTCCAGGCTCCTCAGAAGGGCTCGTGTACCTTTTTGGGGAACACTCTCGGCTGCAGCGTCACCGAAAGCCGAGGCTCTGATTGTAGCAGAAGCGAGGGCGGGGGGGCCGTTTGGAGATTGAGAAAGTATTAATTATGTTAATCCCAAACCCCAGGGTATAATTGCTGCTGCTCTCAAACAAAATGTTACTTTTATCTAAATGACTAAAGTGGGAAAAGCACAATCCGGTTTAATTTAGCGCCGGAGCAGCCGAGCGGGGCTGGGCGGGGCCAGAGGTGGCACCAGCGTGCATTTTAAAAAGTGCATTTTTTAATTCTAAACAATTGTTGACAAATACGTGTCTCAGTTTTTTAAAAGGCTGATCATATTTTTAGTTCTCTGAACAGAATAAAGAACAACTTTTCCCTTTGCTGTCAGAAATCCTAATCCACCACTGTCCGCTGCTGCAACTGGTGCTTCTGTGAAACACCCAGCTGAGAATCCATGCACTGGGAGAGTCACCAAACTCTCATCAGGATGTGATAAGAATGGAAGAAGGGACCTCCTGGGCCAGATCCATCCCTCTGATCACCTGTCCCTGCCCATGGTCACCGTGGGATGCCCAGAAGAAACAGGATGACCCTGGAGTGGCTTTTCCCAGGGGAGTCCCCCTGCTTCCAGCAGAGTCTGGCTCAAGCATTTTGTTCCACACACTTTTCCACATCACTGTGTTTCACACAACATCCTTCTCATCCATAGACTGGTTTCCCTGCTTTTGGAACCTGTTTGTCCCTTTGGGTTCCATGACCTGCTCAGCCCCCATGTTATGAAGGGCAATTGTGCATTCTCAGGGATCTTCCCTTTGCTGGCTTTAAACTTCTTGCCTGATGATTTGAGGTGTTCGTTGCAGTGGTTTGTGTTTGGGACAATAGGGAATAACTGCTCCCTACTCACTCCTCTGTCACTCATGATTTCCTAGCTCTTTGTCCACCACAGTCTTTCTCTTCCCTGTGCAACCATCCAAGCTGAGGTGTGAAAGTTATTCCAAAGCTGTTCTAAATCTTTGGTTACCCTTCTTGCCCATCTCTAAAGCTCTTCTAGTTTGCAGAAGTTTGGGTTTGTTTTTTTTTTTTCTTTTTTTGTGGCAGTCTCGGTAGGAATATGTGTCAGGAATGTGCATGATATCCAAAATATATATACACCATACAAGGTCCTTTCTTGTTATCCAGTGGCTGGGAAAACTTTATTTGAAAGCTTTTTTGGAAATCTAAATACTCAAGGCTACATCTGTTCTTCCCTCCAGGATGTAGAATTGGTCTGTTGGTCAATTTTGGATGAGATAACAGCTTGTTCTGCCTTAGCCCTGCTGATTTTGTTCTTTATTATGGTGTCTCTCAGATTTCCTTGTAAAAAATCAGGGTTCCCATTTCACAGCTTTCTGTGTTTCTCCTTTGACTCTTTTTAATAAATTGGCAAGAAATTCTCAACCTTCTAATTTCTCATGCACAGGTGAAGTGACAGATTTCCCAGTACAGTTAATAGACTGGAATTTCATTTTTTCATTCCTTCACCGCTCTTTGGAAAATACCATCTGGTCTTGATGAATTTTTATTATTCAGTTTTTAATTTCAAGCCTAAAATATAAAACAGTTCCTCATACTTATCCCTGGTAATGAAAATTCCCCATGTGGGAACATAACTAAATTCCTCTGTTTATTTAAATTTCCTGCTGTGCCCTTTCACAGTTCTCCCACTGAATCCTGATCTTCCATGAGCTGTACCATGGCACAGGGCTACATTCTAGTGCTTGAAAAAAAAAAAAGGTTATCATTACTTTTAATAGACTTTAGCAAGTTCTTTCTCAAGCACAATTTTGGCCCTTGTTAATACGGGTTTACATTAACTTGCCAGAGTTATCCTTTGAGTTTGAGTTGCTTCTTTTATGTTGCTTTATAACCATGGCCAGAACGACTTTTGCCCATTTTAAGTTTTCTAATAATGTTCCAGAGCTTCTAATACAGTTTATTTCAAAAGTATCCCAACCACTTTCAATCATTTTACCCTTCTAGCCATTCCCTTTCAATTCCCTTTTAACTAGTCTCTTTTTTTTTTTTTTTTTTTTTTTTTTTTGTAGTTTCCCTTTAAACTTTATCAGAGTGGTTTCTGCTTTTTCCCCCCCTCTCCTGTTGAGTGTTGAACTTCAGTCTATTACGGTCACTCTTCTGTAGGGATGGGTTTTGATGGTTCCCCTTGAACCAGGGCTCCTGGACTGCTCCACACTAAATCAAAGGTTGCTTCTCCTCTTCCCTGCACTTGGAGCCAGCAGCACTTTTGCTGCCTGAAAATGGAGTCTCAGCCCCTCAGCCCTTTGTAGCAGTCTCCAATCACCACGGGGGGAATTGGAGTCTACTTTTATTTTTGTGTTTTCAGCCCTGAGGGACCAACTAACACTGCTGAGGCCTTGCTGGCTCTGTCACCATCGTGGGCTTGTCCCTACCCATGGGGCACAACAAGGCCACCAGGCCTTTTCCTCCCACATATCCATGAAATTTCCATCCACAGGAATTGGACCCTGGAGAGGAGCCCCAGCTGAGAGGGGCCCTCAGCCCTGGGTGTCCCTGGATGTCCCTGTCTGTCCCGGGGTGTCCCTGTCTGTCCCTGTGTGTCCCTGAGTGTCCGTGTCTGTCCCTGAGTGTCCCTGAGCGTCTGTGTCTGTCTCTAAGTGTCCCTGGGTGTCCCTGTCTGTCCCTGAGTGTCTGTGTCTGTCCCTGTCTGTCCCTGTATGTCCCTGGGTGTCCCTGAGTGTCCATGTCTGTCCCTGAGTGTCCGTGTCTGTCCCTGAGTGTCTGTGTCTGTCCCTGAGTGTCCCTGTCTGTCCCTGGGTGTCCCTGAGTGTCCATGTCTGTCCCTGAGTGTCCGTGTCTGTCTCTGAGTGTCCCTGAGTGTCCCTGTCTGTCCCTGGGTGTCCCTGAGTGTCCGTGTCTGTCCCTGTCTGTCCCTGAGTGTCTGTGTCTGTCTCTGAGTGTCCCTGGGTGTCCCTGTCTGTCCCTGAGTGTCTGTGTCTGTCCCTGTCTGTCCCTGTCTGTCCCTGGGTGTCCCTGAGTGTCCATGTCTGTCCCTGAGTGTCCGTGTCTGTCCCTGGGTGTCCCTGGGCATCCGTGTCTGTCCCTGTCTGTCCCTAGGTGTCCCTGGGTGTCCCTGTCTGTCCCTGGGTGTCCCTGGGTGCAGGGAGGGCTCCGAGCAGGGCCCAGGGCACCAGAGGAACAGGCAGGAACTGAGCCCAGGAATTCCCCCTGCACAGGAGGCAGAACTTCTTCCCTGGGCAGTGCCCAGCCCTGAACAGAGACCAGACAGGGGCTGGAGTCTCCTCCCTGGGGATATTCCAGAGCTGTGTGCACACAATCCTGTGCCCTGAGCTCTGGGATGGCCCTGCTGGAGCAGGGAGGTGGCACCAGTGGCCCACTGTGGGCCCTTCCAACACAAACCCTCCTGTGATGCTCTGATTCTGTGATTCTATGAAGTGATTCTGTGATTCTGTGACTGATTCTGTAATTCTCTGATTCTGTGACTGTGATTCTATGTCTGTGATTCTGTGACTGCGTAACTCTGCAACTCTGTGATTCCTCACTCTGAGAAAGGGCTTTACCCCTGCAAAAAGGCAAATCCTGGATGTTTGGTGTCCTCCAAAAGAGAAGCCTGGCCTGAACAGAAGCTCTCAGGAGACAGAGGACACTCATTTCCCTCAGGACTTTGTGCCAGAGTTTCATCACCTCCATTGTTAAAATCTTGGGGGTCATTTAGCCTGAATTTCTCCAGCTTCAGCTCCCAGCCATTAGTTCTTATTATGTCTTTCTCCATTACATCAAAGAGCCCTTTTTAGCACCTGGTATTTTCTCCCTGTGCAGTACTTACAGGCTACTCAAGCTACCTCTCACTCTTCCCTTCCACAATCTAAACAGATTGTGCTTTTCAAAATCATTCACTTCAGGGCAATTTCTCTTGACCTCAAATTATTTTTGAGGCTCTTTTCTGAACCTTGTCCTGTTCCTGTTCCCTTTTACAAGCACAAACCAGGCTGGCATCTCTTAATCCAGGCTTGATGCGAGCATTTCCACGTGGAGGGAAGAAATCTTCCCCTGCCCATCCCTGTGTTAACAGAGCATTATTAACTCCTGGTGCACTGGCAGCTCACATTTGTTCACTTGCCCACAGTGGTCTTTAATCCATTTTAGGCCCCACTGTTTTCCAGGAGGTCCTTTTTGCCTTTGGATGGATCAGCTTCACTTGGCTTCACATCCATACCTGTGATCCCAGTCACTCAATTTGCTGCCTGGTCAGGGGCATTGCAAACATCTGCTGCTTCCCAAACCTACTGCCAGTTCCAGCACAAAGGGAAATCAGAATTGTTTGACAGCATCTAATTGCTACGAAACCACACGGACCAACCTTTGTTGATTTTCTAGATGTTCAATCTGTGGTGGAACCCTTGCTTTGCACAGGACTATGCCAGACTCACTCAGAAATAACTGGTGTTAGCCCAGTACCCCAGCCTGAACATCAACAAGGATTAAAAGTTTCCCTCAGAGTATAAGAAATCTCCTCAGCCTTGTTTTGGGATGCTGAAATGTGATGTTAAAATGTTTGGATCTAATGGATGTTGCTTAATATTATCCTGCCATACCAAAGGACAGGAAAAAATACATCTGCATGCCTTGCCAAGCACTGGCACTGAGGGGCTCAGTGCCCACTCGTGCTCTCCAAGTGCCATTTTGCCATTCGAATGCACATTTGGTTTGGGTGTCTGCAAAGGAGAGCAGCCAACTGGAGACCTTCTGCGTGTATTTTATTAATTCCTTATTTATAAACCATGGCTGACACAGCTGAGTGTGTGAGAGTGAGGGTCAGACAGGCTCATGTGCAGGTGGTGGGGCCGAAACTGTGAAATGTTTTGCTGGTTTTATTCAATATTATAACAAATAGACCAGGTTGGACGGGGCTTGGAGCACCCTGGGCTAGTGGAAGGTGTCCCTGCTCATGGCAAGGGGTGGGATGAGCTCTAAGGTCCCTTCCCACCCAAACCAGTCTGGGATTCCTGATTCTCAGCTGCTAGAGCAGAAGGGTTTTGTGCAGTGCTGCCAGCTCAGAGTCTGTTCAGGCTTCTCTCTCTCTCTCTTAAAAAGAGAAGTGTCTGTATGAAAAGCTTTTGTAATTCTCACAGAGTGCAGAGCATTAGCACAGCTACAGCTACAGTTGTGTCACTTTGTAGTGCTAATGGTGCATTGTTGGGGTTGTGTTTCCCTACAGTGACAGCACTAAGGAGCTCTGATACCTGGCAGCCCAGGTGCCAAGATCCAGCATTATTTTACTACGAATGTGGGGGAAATGTAACAATTTATAGCGTGTAAATGTACCCTGGTGGGTTGGGGCACAACACAGGCCTTCCTCCTCATGCCAGGAGTTGGGCTGTGGGAGGAAATGGTGATTCCACATAGGATGGATCCCAATCACTGCAGAATAACATCAGCAGAGTGAGGGGTATATTGAGCATGCACGGGAAGGTGTAAATTGAAGATCCGGGTGAAAAGAGGTGGCCTGGCACCCTCTCCATCCTGCTGGACAGGTTGTATTCTTCAGTTGCAAATTAAGGAAACTGATTGATCCAATTCCTGTGGCATTTTCCAGCTGCTTTGTCACACAAGGTCACTTCTTTGGCACTCTCATGCTAAGCCTTTCTGAGGTACTGCTGCCAGGAAATTCATTATTTAACGAGGGAGTTTCAAAGCAAGGGCCAGGGTTCCCTGTGCCATGGCCTCTGGAGGGTTTTCCAGCCAGCTGGTGACATTTTCTTTCTGCAGCTCCTGGGAAGAGCTGCAAAGGGAAGAACACCAGGCAGCTCTGCTGGGGTGGGCTGCCTGAACTGCCACAACCTGCTCTGGGTTCCCAGATCCGGGGAGGACTGATGAGCTGGAGGTGCCCCATGGCAGCCTGGCAGACACCCATCCTCATGCTGGCACAGACCAGCAGCTCCTTGGAGCTCTCAGCTGGAGCCTAGTGGCCTCTGAGTATGTTGAAGACAAACATTAAGCACAGAAGGCTCAAATGTACCTTCTGAGGGGTCTGGAGAGGCTTGACCTTGCTCCAGGTACCAGAGCAGGAGGAGGGGATGTGACACCACGAACACAATTTCCATTGCTGGGGGTGGGCACGTTGTCATCTCTGAGGGGTGTCCCACGCCCACCAATGTCCCCCCTTGCTGATGCAATGTTTCAGGGTGCAATAGTTCAGGATACACCCCCTGACTCGTTTGGCCTGCCTGTGGTCACACAGGTGACACCAGCACATCATGTGTGAGCCACAAAGGTGGCCAAGCTCCCCGGGACACCCTGACCCACAGCCTGGTGGTGTCCCTGCAGCTTTTCCGAGCTTGCAGACCCCCATGTTCCATGACTCCCACATCTTTTCCAGGGCACAGTGCAGCTGTGGCAAACACACCCCTCTCCTTTCTCCCTGACCAGCCACAGCATCACAGTTCTGGGGGGCCGAGGAGGCCTTGTCCCAGTTGAACATCTGGATCACAATGGCAACTGTTCAATGCTGCCCACCAGCTTTCCTTGGAATTTTTCCAGAGAGATAAGGCTGTTGAAGCTGAGCTGTTCCAGGCAGCGTTCCTTGGCCCTGCACTGCTGTCTGGGTGTCACTGGACCCACACAACGTCTCAGTGTTGTGTCTCTGTGGGGGTGCTCAGTGGGGGGGGTGACACCACTCGCCCCGACCCGGATTCCGGGGGCAGTGCCAGTTACCCAGAGGGCTGGCCTGAGCTGCTGGGTCTGTTCGCAGCGGGGGAGCAGCCGAGGCTCACACAGGGCTCGGCAGCTTCCAGGTGGCAACGGCGCGGGAAGAAGCAAAGAAGCGGCCGGGCTCCGACACAGCTCCACGGGAACAGGGTTTATTACGGGCTGATGAGGGTCCGAGAGCTGGGTGCCGAGAGAGCCCCGAACAAAGGCTGACAAGGGGTTAAGAGCCAGAGATGAAAAGGGGCATGGAAACCGTAGGGAACCAATACCTGAGGGCCAAAGGGGTGTTACAGAGGTGGGGAAATACACCGAGGCCCAGTGGGGAACAAGGAAGGCGGGGAGAGGGAGCAAAGAGCCAATGGGCTACTGAGGAAGGTAGAAGGTTCTGGAAGACAACCAAGTATAGGGGAGAAGGGAGGGGAAACCAGGATCCAATGCCCAGGGAGACATCTACATAGGGGTGCGAGGGCTGCTGGGAGGGTTCTGTGTTGTCACCCTAACCCAGAGTTTGCCCATTAACCAGGTCCCACTGCTGGAGTCTCCTGGCTACTAGCCTCTGGCTGGTGTTAGACAGCCCAGGGACGGGCTGCCACACCGCAACAGGGGAGTACAGCCTCATGAGGTCAGGCCCTCACCCCCAAGCCCCCTGTGGAATTTGGGGAGACAGAACACTGAAATCTGTGGAATGCATTTCCACCACAGACCTGGGCTTCAGCACAGGAGATGCCCTTGGCTGCTCTGTTCTGCTCTCCATGGAGTGGGAGGAGAATTCCTGCTTTGGGGTTTCCCTGTGCTTGGGCTCGTGCCCATTTAAGGTTCCACATGGATGTGACTCGGTTCAACCCAAAATAGGTGCAGATCTCCCTTTTCCCTGTCAGCCAGGCCTCTGCCAGGATGCCTGAGACAAGCAGGAAGAAGCTCAAGCCCATTTGAAATAGGTGACTGCAACCACACTAAAAATTTGCCTTTGCCTTGGCTGAATTGATTGAACTGGACCAGTTCAGCTCCCCGGGGTGGCACCCACCTGAATCCTCCTAAGTGGGAATTTCTGTTCCTACAAATCCCAGAATCTCAGGCTGGTTTGGGTTGGAAGGAACATCAAAGCCCATCCAGTGCCACCCCCTGCCATGGGCAGGGACATCTTCCACTATCCCAGGTTGCTCCAAGCCCTGTCCAGTCTGGCCTTGGACACTTCCATGGGAAGTCCAGTGTTCCAGAGCAGAGGGAAATAAGGAAGGGGACAGCCTCAGTGACCTTGAGGCAGCTTAGTCTCCTGTAAGTGCTCTGTAATTGAAGACACTTTACACTGAGCACAGAATGCTGGTGTCACATGTTGCTCTGTAATTACAGTGTTTCCGTTGCAGACTCAATTTTTAGGAGTTTATAACTTTTCTTAAGAAATGAGCAGCAATGACCTGTTTCTGCATTCGAAGCAGGTTTTGGGGTCATTATGTGAGCGTTAACTTTCTGCTACATTGTGTCGTAATGGAATGAGTCTTGCAGAGGAAAAGCATTCCACAGGATTGGCAAAAACGAGCCTATTCATCTTAATTTTTGCATCTACTTAATTTCAGGAGCTTTTATAATTAAATGTTTGGTTGCACTGGCAAATAGAAGAAGCAAATCCCTGCCATCATGAAAACAATCCCATTCCATCTGTGTGTGGAGGAATGAAAATAGCTTTACATGGAACTTCTCCTTAAGGAGCCAAAGGATGAGTGTTCCATGCTGGAAGAGCAGATGGGTGTTATTTCCTCCATGTTCTTTCTCACAGGCACTGGATCTTGCCCTCCAGCTGGTATCCAGGGATCACCTGCTTGGGAACATGCCCTTCCCAAGGGAATTGCACATTTTCCTGCACTGCTGGATTGAGCCCTGCCACAGCATGAGGAGTGGGAACTGCCACCCCCGAGTTCCAGCAGGGCCGTGGGGAGCTGTGAGTGCGGAGCAGAGTGGTGGCCATGGGGACAAAGCAATGCCCTGCTCTCCGCAGGGACACCAGGACACACAAAATCTGCTTCCCACAGCTGAAGGACATGAGCCACCAAAAGTGTGACCCTTCTTCAGGCAATAAAACTGCCCAGAAAACCACAAACTGCACTGAGAAGAGTCTGGTTCACAGTCGTTGCCTTTTTCCTAGAAGGAGACCATCACATCTAGTAGGATTCCCACTGGGATCACTGCTCAGGTGCTCGGCTGCAGAGCAAATCAGGGCAGTGCTGAAGTTCAGCTTCTCTCAGATGTGTGATTCTACCTTGACTCACAGCCAGGATTCCTTAGGGAACCACCACTCTGGAGCAGGAAAAGTGGATTCTTCCCAGAGTGGGAAAAGTGGATTGTTCCCAGAGCCATGGGTCTTGCAACATGGTCATGAGCCTGCAACTGGTGACCCCACAAATGGAAATCACTTCCTATTGGGAATGTTTCCTATTCCTCTATCAAAAATTTGCTGGCATGTTGGACAAGTGGGAGAGAATGAGAATCATTCAAAGGCTGGGGAACAGCATTAAAATCCAAACTAGCCACTCAGCCCTTTTATCAGTCTGAAAGATGTAACCCATAGATTTCAAGTTCTTCCATGGGCAGGGAAGCTGGAATGGTGGATGAGTCTTGGACAGGTGTTTGTGTGTGTGCACAGTGCACCGAGGTCACAGTGAGGATTTGCAGGATGAGGGTTAGAGAGTGGCTGGTGAGAATTAGGATTTTTTCACAGAAAGTGAGAGCAAAACTATTTGTGAGCCCTCCGACCCACTGCCTCCCAGGCTTCATCCCTTGAGCACCTCTGCTCGTAACAGTGAGACCTTGGGTGTTACTGAACCAGGTGAGAAGTGATCTCCCCCTGGGAAGGGATCTCCTCGCCCCTTTGGGCAAAGGGAAAGAAGCAAAGAACAGACTCACGGGGGCAGGGGCTGTGTCAGGCTGTGCTTTCCTAGAAGCTCCCTGGGAGCAGGGCAGAGCGCAGCCCCTCTTCAGACCTTTATCAGAGTTCACAGAATTAACTGAAATATTCCTGCTCCTACAGCTTTAATTCATTCAGACTCGTTCAGAAGCTTCTGATAATAAGACCTAATTTATAATTAGGCTTTATCAGTAATCAGTTAATTTATAGAACCCTAATTCTCACGAAGGTATTTCAGAGGCTTTGCTTATTACATTGTGGAGTTAATGCCCACAGACAACCAAATCACAGCGAGAGGATGGAAACAAATTTCAGGGTAATCCTGCTCTGTTGAGTTATTTACTTGGGATTTCATGCAGTGGGTGGAACAGGGGGTGGCATTTCAGCCAGCAGCCAAGGACAAGGGGACTTCCTTCGCTCAGCCATGTCAGCAGTGGGGTATCAGTTGCAGGTAACCTTTCCTGTGCACTGAGCCAGCTGTAATCTGCCAGGGATTCCCAGAGCTCGGAGATGTGCTGGGAAATGAGTCCCACACAGGGGAAGAGGAGAGGCTGATAGGGAGGGAGGGAGCCAGGGCTGCATGGTGAGACATCACCTCCAAGGCTGAATCCACAGCCCACAGGGAACCACAGAACACTCCTCATCAGCCTCAGGTCTGATGGTTCCAGTGCTTCCACTCTGGACCAGTAAGAGTTTCCAAAAGTTCCCGAACAGTGGGATATTTCTGGTGGAACTGGGTCCCTAAATAGATGGTCACTGCGCTCTTGTGTCTCTTTGGGATGCAAGCCAAATTTGTTCCCCCTTTCCTGCAACCATATCACACTGCAAACCCATCTCCACCTTCCCATCCTCTCTCTCCCTGCTTTCAGCCATTCCACAGCTCTGACTCCTGGTTTCTCACCCAGGTAGCACTTTACTCTCCCATGGTTCCCTCCAAAGCAGAGTAAAAATCCAGACAACTCCTCTCTCTCTACTTGCCTTCAAATCCCATCACTGTCCATTGCTTCTTTCTCTTCCAAAAGAAGCACAATCCACAAACATCCCCACCGTGCATGCTTTCAGAGAACTGGTAGCTATTTTAAGCCCAAGCCCAGGCCCTGGTGAGCCCGGATTGCTGCCTTGCAGTGCAGAGACCTCCTCAGTGGACTGTCATTCCTCCAGTCCTTAAGCCCTCGGAGAGCTCCCAGTCAACCAGTTTCAATTAAATTTCAATTAACAGATCTGAGCAAATTGTTCTCTGCCAGGAGAGCTGGCATCACCAAGAGGGCTGGATCAAAGCATGCAGACGAGCAGCTCACCCCGAGGCCCTTCACTTTGGGACGGTGCGGCCACGTGCAAACCTCCCAAAATGGGGCTGTTCTGGTGGTGGCTGGGTCCGTGTCCGGCCTGAGGGCAGGGCTGTGGGAACGGGAAGGAGTCCCCATCCCAGCAGGGACCCCCTGGCCTGCAGGAGTCCTGGGCCAGCAGTTGGGTCACACTGTCCATAGGGCACAGCCCTCCCCTGCCCCAGCCCTGGGGGATGCAGAGCCTTGGGCCATGTGCTCCAACCCATCCCTTCAGCTCCTGACTTCCCTTTGGTGTGGGATTGGGAGTGTCTCATCCACCATTTGTACTTGTTTTACCGAAACCTTATGAAGTGAGATTTGTTAAGTCCTTCCAGGTCTCAGCTGCAGCAGCTGAGAGTCACCGCCCATTTCACCTCCCTTCCACAGGCACCACTTTCCCCAACGTTCTCCCACCCCATCATCCCAAGGGATCTTTCTGTTCTCTACACATGCAACAGCAGCTCAGCTCGTGCTGTGCTCCAGCCCCTGCCTTTCCCTTGGAATTCCACCATTCCTCGCTCAGATCCCTCCCACTCCCCTGTCCACTCCTAGGACAGGTTTTCTTTGATCCCCAAATCTCTGAGCCACCTTCTCCTGATGCTACATCAGGCAGTTCTCCTTCCCTGTGATTGCAGAGGAGCTGCAGCCTGTTGTGCTTTAATTAAGGTGTATTAGCAGTGGCGTGTTATTGATTTACTGTACATTTGCATTAGCTGAGTACCTCATGCCCTTATCTGATGGGCAGAGCATGGATACAGTGCACGGAGCCTCCCTGATGAATCTCGAGCAGGAGAAGGAGCAGGCCCACCTGGGTGGATCTGCAGAGCTCTGGCTGCTTGGCAGTGCCTCCTGGAACTGCCAGATGCAAATCCAGATGATAAGGCGTGAAACCTGAAATCCAGTTTTATTCAGACTGGCAGAACTTCCCAATCCAAGTCTTTCACTCTTCGTGCTTCTGTCTGTATTTCCCGGCTTGCAGCACAGAAAGGGCTGTGGCTTGTGCCCCTTCTTGCAGGGTGGGAACCACCCAGCTCAGTAAAACACACAGAAAATGGTGAGTTCATCCCCTCAGAGCAGGCTCACGGTGTGGGAGGTCAGACCTGATGCTTCTGTGACCAGGAGACCACCCTCAAGGTGTGCAGGGAAACCTGAGTTTGTCCCCACCAAGCCAAAAAGGCAATTCCTGTGCTCCAGCGGGTCCCTCCAGCAGCCCAAACCCAAAACTCAGCCCACATCTGCAGGACCCCACAGCCCAGGAGCAGGGCTGAACCCCATGGCAGCTGAATGATGTCCCATGCTCTGGTCCCAGCTGACCATGCCAGTGAGGACAATGACCCTCCATGAAGCTCCTTACCCATGGCCATGAGCCACATGTGCCTCAGCACAGGGAGCTGGAGCTCAGACTCAGGGAGGGCTCCCAAAACCAGCCTGGGAACAGCCTCAGCTTGTCCAGATTGAAGGCACGGAGGGTTTGTGGCAGACAGAGCCCAGGCAGATCCCTCTGTGCACAGGTACAGCCCAAGATTTGGGCCAGCTTGGGCTGAGCACATCAACCCCCCACGGGAGAACGTGAACATCTGACAGCCTGAAATCTCCAGGGTTTCACACGCACCCTCTGCCTTGGGGGAACAATTTAGCAGCAGAAGTGAACCCCACCCTGCTGGAAAACCCCACCACGCATTGGGAAGTCCCAAAAACCAGGTTACCTGCGGCAAACCTGGTGGATCTGCCCGTGCACTGGCACCGTGGAGAGTCTGCTCTGCTCCCTCAGCCCGCAGCTCCTGCCCACACACAGCCGGGGGCACACAGGAGAGGTGCCTCAAGCAGCATCCTGAGCTGCTGAGTGCTCCTGGAGACATGGCTGAGGTCCTGGCCAGCTCTGTGTTCCCAGCAGGAAGGAGATGGGATGTGGTGTTCAGCCAATATCACTCCAGGTATTGGCTGAACAGGGTGCCCAGAGAAGCTGTGGCTGCCGCTGGAGTGCTGGCCAAGGCCAGGTTGGACAGGGCTTGGAGCAGCCTGGGATAGTGGAAGGTGTCCCTGCCCATGGCAGAGGGTGGAAAAAGATGAGATTTAAGGTCCCTATAAGGTCCCTTCCAGCCCAAACCACAGCCCCTCCTGCCACACAAACTTTGGGGTTAAACAAGCAGCAATCAGGCACCTTCCTGCCACGTCCAAAGATGCTCTGCTGCCCTTGGGCAGACCCTTAGGAACTGGAATATCTCCTGCATGCCCAGCTACAGCTTCCTCACTGTTTGGGCATTCCATGCCTGTGGTCCCCCCCTTCAGTTCTCCTGCTCTAAGTTTTTGGTCTGTCAATGCAATGTCCAGCCCTGTGGTGTTTGCAGAGACACCAAGTGACTGCATTCAAACACTCAGACAGCTGTAAATAAACAGATCTTCAGGGTAATTCAAAAGAAAACTGAAACGAGACAGAGCTGGCCTATATTAATCTCAACGAGTTCTCAGCACAAACGAATGCAAAGAGCACATTTCCATATGGGGGCAGTTCCAGCAGCTGACACAAGCTGAGTAACTCAGTCTGTTCTTCACTATGGATGCGGCAGCTATTTTAAATATTTGGGAATTCAGAGTTATCTGCTCCTGCACCATTGTTTAAATTGATTTGCAGTGGTTCTTTATTGACCTTGCTGCAGAAAGCTTGAAGAAAATAAAAATGTCAGACCCTCATTAGGAGATCTGGAACAACATCAGCCAACACATGAGCATCATCCACCCCAGGACCTGGAGCAAAGCTGGGTCTGCATCTACTCTAAATCATCACTTCTCCTGTGTTCATTACTGGGGGCATGGGGACATCAGCCCTCCCACGCTGGAGTCCAGACTGCACCACTTGGGCTTGCAGTGGACACAAACCCAGGACAAACACGCAGCGTGGAGCCCTGCTGGGCCCCTGGCTCTTCCCCTTCAGCCCTCACTCATCATTCTGTTTGTCACCATGAATCTCCTGCCTCGATTGCCATCCTCCTTCCTCTGGGATTCCATCCAGAGATATTCCCTACCCCAATTTCAAACCCTGCTTTTGTGGCCATGTGCCACGAATGTTCCAGCTAAAGTGACTATTTCAGCTTCCACGAGAACACTCTGTCTTCACAAACTTGTACCTTTTCCCAAAATTCTCCTCTTGGAATAAATCTGCTCTATGGAAAGTTGGAGGGAAATCAATCTGGCCACATTTGCATTAAGAAAGAAGAGGAAAATCTATTTTCCTACCTTGGAAAAGCCCCCAAACTCCTACATTAGAGGTCCTTTCCAACTTCAGTGACTCTGGTTCTGTGACTCTTCACCCAATGCAAAGAACTTCTCAATCCTGACTCTGCATCCCACCCAACCCAGCAGAGCAGGAAAGGGGCAGGGATGGAGAGGAGGGAGAGCAAACGTGGGCTGAGCGTTGTGACAGTGTTTGGTGGCCACCAAGGTGATCCATCAGGAGAAGAAAAGAAACCGTTGAGCAGACAAACAAACCTTTACAGGCCCAGGTGGAGCAGATTCCTTCCAGTTCCATATTCCTACAGCTGTGCCATCAGTGAACTCACCCACTGACCCTGGAATAGTCCACAGCATTTAAAGGATTGGAGGTTCTGCCTGGACGCAAGTTAAGCATTCTCCCAGCAAACCAGATACAAACACACCAACCCCAAAGGTCAGAGGGAAGAAGGCAGGGAGGGATTCAGAGCAGCTTCCAGTGATGGAAAGGTGGAGAGGGGTTCAGAGGAACCCCCAAGGGAACAAAGCTCCAGCTGTGCCCCCTCATGGGTGACTTGGGATATAAACCAACATTGGTGTGCCCACCCATCTGAGCCTGTCACAAAAAGGCACAACTTTGCTTCAGCTAAAGCCAGTTTCTAATTGGCTGAAACCAAAGGAAACTTGGTCCCCTGTTTAATGAAAGGATCTGTTCACAGACTTTCATCACTCAGAGTGTTTTTGAGCCATGCAGTGGTTTGTGTGACTGGGTTTCATCAGCTCAACACAGTTCAAAACCTTCTGGGTTGGAAAAAAGTGGTTCACAGAATGTGATGCTCCAGCAGAAGTAAACACAGACCTGCCAAATTACTGCAGCTTAATGAGTTGCCTCTCGTCAGCTGAGCTGGCCTTGTGTGTACCCTCTTTGAAGTCAAATGTACTCATGCAAGCACCCTAAGAGGCTTTAGGAAGGGATTCCTGTTTGGGCAAATCTTCACAATGGCTGGTGCTGGCATTGTCAAGAATTAGGTGGTTGCTTTGCTAATAGTCTCCTCCTGTCCTTGCCTCCAGTTGAGTCTCTGCTTCATAGCCTGGCTCTAAACAACATCCCTGAGCTTTTATCTGCAGGTGACAAACAGAGGCATACAAACTGGATTGGCAGGAACACAAAGAAAGCTTTCATCTCATCACTGCACGAGGCACTTACAGGAACTTCTCAAGGAAAAAAGAGATTATGCATCAACATTGTGAGCATAAAGACAATTTAAAAGGGATGTTAAGAAACTTCATGTCAGGAAAATATAGAACATCTGCAAACAGACGAGTATTCAGTAATAAGCTACGTCAACGATCTGGGAGGAAAGAGGCTGTTTTCCTGCAGTGACAAGCCCAGAGAACATCCCAAAGGGGATTTGAACAAGCTAAAGTGCTCCTTGTGGTCAGAACACTCAGCTGGCTGCGTGCTGCACTTGGGGTTGTTGGGCTGGGCTCATTTCCCCTGCTCCAAGCTCTTCGCTTCTGTCTCTGCCACATCTCACACCTGAGGCAGGTGGGGAGGGCAGTCCCCAGGCTGGGACAGGGAACTGTCCTGGAAGATTTCTGGACTTCACACACACACACACCCCCGCAGCACTCAGTTTCATGGCAGTTTATGGTATTTTGCCACCAGATTTGGCAGCACTGGGGTGACAGAAGCAGCAGGACAGTTGCAGGCTGTCCTATGGTCCCTTCTGAGTGACTGACTCTGCAGGAACACACAGAGTGACTGTGATTATTGTAATAATCCAGGATGACAGGAAAGACTCACCTACAAAAGAACAAGCTGGTTTAGCTGGTTATTAGTTCACTAATTACTGGATAACTAATAGTTATGCATATTTATTCCCAGCTGCCAGCAAACACTGCCTACACTGCTGCACTGGTGCCTTGGAGGTGCTGCATCCACCCAGGAAGCACCGAGCTGAATCCATGTGCCAGCACAAACACTGCCAGAGCTTCCAGGGCGACAGGGGGTCTGGGTTTCCCTCGCTGGCTGCACCTTTCCAGGGCTCTGTGCTCTTGCCTCTGCCAGCTGGATGCAGCCGGGGAGCCAGCTGGATGCAGCGCGGTGCCAGCTGGTGGGGCTGCCGACTTCTCTGGATGTGGCTCCATCTGAGCTCGCTGCCTTCTGCTGCATGAACAGTTGGCAAAGAGATGGCTCAGAGGGTCACTGTGGTCCAGGGTGCCATCCCCTGGGACATCCTGACACGAGCCATCCCCACTGCCCAAGGCATTTTGCTGATATCTTCACTGAGCAAGTCCAAAGTGGCCTCCCTGGGGGTCTCAGCCAACTGGCTGCTGCTTTTGCCATGTAATTTTTGATACACTTGTTCAAACACCTCCCTGCTCCTGCCCTGTGCCTGGATGCCAGCCTGGACAGGCTGTCCTGACCTTCTCCAGCTGCTCTTTTAACTCAGGGCAGCATCAGTGTCCTGAGAAATGAGAACCTGGGCAAGCCGGTGGATTTGGACGTGTGCTGTGTGCAGTGTTCTACCTCTTGAGCTCGGTGCCAGCAGGTTGGCACAGTCACTGCTCCTCTGGCTTTAAGGTGAAACCAGGCAAGATTTAGGCCTCAGCACAGTCTGGAGCCTGTCCCACCAAATGTTCCTCTGCACTCCCAAGGAAGGCAGTGAAGTCTAAGGAATATGCTGCTCTTTGAGAATCGCATTGGAAGAGGCAGCCTAGGGCTGCACTGTCCTGTCAGGGAGTTGTGGAGAGCCAGAAGTTCCCCCTGAGCCTCCTTTTCTCCAGGCTGAGCCCCGCCAGCTCCCTCAGCTGCTCCTCATCAGCCTTAAGTACATGGTCCTTCCTGCCATCAACTGCCTTCGCCAAGTTTTGACTGAATTTCTCCTTAATGACTCCAGCTTTGTCATCTCGGGGATGTTCCGGCAATAAGATATGACAAGGTGTGAATTATAGGACAATAATTCATGCCTGGAGCAGTGTCAGGCACAAGGCTGGGAGCTGAGGGCCGTCCATGCAGCTCAGTGTGAATTATTGCACCATAATTCACGCCGTGAGGACACGCTGAGGGACTAACCAGAGACTATCCACACAAAAAAAATGGGTTAAAACTCTTCATTTTATTTAGCTTGCTGGATTAGAGGGGACATTATACCCTCTGCAACATTCTTTTTTGTCCATCCTCGTGTTTTCTTTGCTGGAGTCGAATGAAAAAGAGAAGGCCCAGCTGGATGTGGAAGGGGTGAGGAGCATGGGGGCTCCTGGCAGTTGGAGCCACCAGCGCAGGCAAAGCAGTCGGCACCTACCTGCTCCTCTTCCCCCTTCCCTGCTTTAAATATCCAACACCTGATCCTAAAGCACTTCAGGAATCCAGCACAAAGCAGGAGCAGGGATCACTTGCCCTGGAGGGCAGCACAGAGGGCCCAGGCTGGAGGGTGTCACACGAGGTGGCACCTGGAGCTGTCCCAGCATGGAGCTGTGGGGAGCTGTGTCTGGTGAAGAGCCTGACACAACCTCCCCTTCTCACAGGCAGGAACTCCCGAGGGACTGGGCAAAGTGGAAAAGGACTTTCAGCAGCACAAGGGACGTCCCAGCACCACCCCTGCCTGAGGTTGCTGGGCTGCTTCTGCCTTTTCACTGCTCTTAGTGGCCAGTCAGGTACAGGGGAGAGCTCTGGAAAAGGCTTTGCTGAACATGTTAAAGGCTGCCCTTGCAGTTTTCATGCAGGCAGTCCACAGAAAGTCACACTTGTGAAATCTTTAATTTTTTTTTTTCTAATCTGAGAAAACAGCCCCCAGTGATATTCATCCCTTCCTAGAAAGCTGCTACAGTTCAAAAATAAACCAGATGCTTCTCCAGGGCTCTGTGGGAAGTGATCTGCCTCCAGGAGCCCCCCAGACAACATGATCCAGCCTGCCCCTGTTTTGGGGCTTCAAAGACAGATGCCCTACAATCTCTTTCCCGGGTTTCTTCTGTTGAACAAGGAGGCAAATCCTCACCCTGCAATAAGTGCTTCTCTCCGTGTAGGGGTGTCTCCAATCCCTGGTGCGCAGTGACAGACCTGGGACAGCCCTGAGGAAGAGGAAGCTCCCTTCATCCCAGAGCTGGCCACCTTAGGAACCAGGGCTGTGGGTGATTCAGGGGTGGCTGCTGACTGCAGTGGACCTAAGGCAAAAGATAATTTAAGGTTATCCAGGGCAAATTCCAAGTCATTATTTGGGCTTCAGCTGCCCAGTCAGTATAGATCTCATTTTGAAATGTCTCCAGGTTAATTGATTGCTGTTTCAGACAGTTATTGATTTTCAAATAATTATTCTAATTATTTGCCATCCAGCTAGCTTTCTCTCCCTCTCCTCAGGCAGTCTGAAAACATTTCCTTGCAGAGCCCCACACAAGAGGCTGGTTTTTAGTGCTTCCAGTGGAAGGCAGGGCACTGGGGCAGCACAAGGTTCGAGGAGGCCCTGCCTCGCCCTCTGCCCCTGGGAGGGACTTGGGACCCACCAGGATGTCCAGCCTCTGCCCCAGGGCTGCCAGGGCACTCTGCAGATAGTCAGGGGTGCCAGGGGGTGACAGTTCATGACAGCTCTGCAGGTTGGTCTCCGCCAGCCTTGGGAGGAACCTCCTAGAATCTTGAGAACCCAAAAGAGCTCAGCTGCTCCTCAGGGTTCCTGTGTCCTTGTCCACAGCAGCACAGAAAGCTCCAGATGAATCCCAGCCTTCAGGACTGCAGGAAGCACCAGCTCTGTTCCAGCCCTGCTGCTGCTGACACCGAAGGACTCCCTATGGAACTGAGTGTTACAGATTTATTGACCATTTCAGTGCAATGCCTTTTCAATGTGCCAAACAGGACCAGGAGTTCTTTCCCAGGATCTGCACAGATAGAAGATGCAATCTTAAAAGACTGAATTCAGTCTATTTTCAGCCTAAAAGCAACCAAGAAGAAATAGAATAGGACAGAAATACAATGACAATGTTGATTTAAGAGTCATATTCAATAAACGTGACTTTTAAAATCACCAGTTTTCATTACACTCCTCAAAATTTTGAATTACTCTAATTGATCAAAAATACTTCAAAATATCTTTATAACTTAAAACATTTCATGTGGGCTTATAGAAAAGAGGGAGAGGGACTTCTTACATGGGCAGACTGTGATAGAAAAAGGGGTGGCAATTTTAAACTAAAAGAGGAGAAACTTATGTGAGATGTTAGGAGGAAACTCGTCCCTGGGAGGGTGGGGAGGCCCTGGCACAGGCTGCCCAGAGAAGCTGTGGCTGCCCCTGGATCCCTGGAAGTGTCCAAGGCCAGGCTCGACAGGGCTTGGAGCAGCCTGGGATAGTGGAAGGTGTCCCTGCCCATGGGATGAGCTTTCAGGTCCCTTCCATCCCCAACCATCCCACGAACAGAGATGAAGTGGCAATTCTCTCTGTTTACTGCACTTCTTTACTGCAGGGTGGCAGCTGGCACGGTGGGGAGAGGCTCTTTGTGCCATCACACCCTGAGCTGGGGGCACTGCCCGTGGGGTGCCCGAAGAAACTCCTTTTCTGCAGGACATTGCTGTGGGAGGTGAACGCCGGAGACCTCCTGCAGGCAGCAATAAAACATCAGTGGCATCTCTAAAAATTATCTATGATAATTTTCTAACACAAAAGAGATGGCACCTAATGTGAGGTAATTCTATTTTAGATCTTATTATGATGGATAAAGATGAATTGATCACTGAACTAGAAATCGGTGGTTGCCTGGAGACCGGTGATCATGACCTGATTACATTAATTATGGGATAATAAAAGACAGTCCCAACCAGTAATATATACCTGGTGCTTCTCCCTGGCTCTGTGAGGCTGAATAAAGAGGTGAGAGAAACTCGCTGGGAAGGAAAATAAACATGTACGTAAATGAGTGAAAAATAAAAAGTTCCCACTAAGAGTTCCCAACCTGGCTACAAAGTTCTATTTGTGCCATAATTTTTAAAGAATGGTGTTTGATTTTGAGATCTCTCTAGGTGAAAATGAAAGCAGCAATTAGCAAAAGAAGCAGTGTATAAAGAATAGGGGGGAAAAAGGGAAAAACTAGTAATCAAGAGAATTTAACATTTCTGAGTGGTAGGAAATTGATAAGGGAAGCCAAATGCATAAAAGAAAAATCTGGCTGATGAGTTATAGGTACTACGAGCTGTTATTATCAACAAGAAAAAGAACCCTAATTGTGGTCCCTACTGCTACTTGAAAAAGATGATAAAAATGATAAAATTAGACGGTAAAATTAATAACAGTATCACTGAGAGGATCCAAAAATGTCAGAG
Source organism: Eulacestoma nigropectus (assembly GCA_013397775.1). Lineage (NCBI taxonomy): Eukaryota > Metazoa > Chordata > Aves > Passeriformes > Eulacestoma > Eulacestoma nigropectus. Next base: position 1,113,159 of record VZTE01000108.1, read on the forward strand.
TGTCATTATCTTGGTCAAGCAGCTCATAAACTCCTCGGGGCATTGGAGGAAGCTTAAATTTAGAGAGTCTACAAGAGACTTTTTCCTCTGAGGGCTTCGGGGCTCTGCAGCAAATGGTCCATTGCATATTGCGAGGGTTTGCTGAAACCCAGCATTTCCCCCCCTTCGGGCACGGGACTGACCCAGGCCACAGATTGCCCTTGTTCCTGAGCCTCTCCTCTGGCACTGCGCTCACAGTCTTTAAAAATAATATCTTTAAAAATGATGGCCAATTGCCTTCCCTTACTCTGTGTAGATCTTACCTGGGGACAGCTGCTGGCTCACAGCCCTGCTGCTGCAGAACACTGGGGAAAAAGTAGTTAAAACCGTGATTATTTTTAATCTAAACCTGAGATTATTTGTATAACCACCATCACGAGAAGAGCTGGACCCCTGGTAGCCTCTGACACATTTATCCTTGCAAGCAGTGATGAAGGAGAGAACGGGATCAGCTCACAAGGGTGGAATGCAGGGTTTGTCTCCAAGTAGGAGGGTCCCACTCCCAGTGATGCCACAGCTGTGTCACCACCACCTCTGTGGCCATGTCCCAGTGTCACCTGAGCTTGCGAGGAGGTTTTCCACCCTGTACTCACCCCCAGACTGCTACAGCCATGGACAGCGGCCTCGTCCCTGAGCTCCAAGCCCCAGGAGAGGACAGGTCAGCACCCAGGTGGGACAGTGACAGGGCACAGAGCCCTTCCAGGGGATGGAATGCTGTTCCAGACCCGGCATGACACAACAGCCCCTGGAGCTTACAAAGTGCTTGGAATTGTATTGTAAGCCCACAATTGTGTCACTGTCCCACCACGGTGCTGCAAAATGGGTAAAGGTGGATCCCGCACCCACAGCCAGCCACAAAACTCTTTTCGAGTTGAAACTTTACTCCTGTCTTACTTATTTATTTGCATTTCCATAGTATCAGGAGGTCCCCTTGGGAACAAGGTTTCCTTGCCAGCCTTGGCACAAACAGCAAATAAGGTGCTCCGGGTCTCTTCCAGTCTCTCTAGCAAGTGGAAAAGGAGGAAAGGCCCCTCTGGCCCAGCCTGGAGCCTTGCATTGGGGTTGTTGTGATCCAGGTGCAGAACCCGGCACGCTGCCTTGTTGAACCTCCTACAGTTGGTGTCATCCCATGGGTCCGGCCTGTCCGGACCCCTCACAGTGCTGCAGAGGCGGGAAAGGCCCCATCCCTCAGGTGCCCCGGGCGCAGAGCCAAGGGGTGCCAAACTCAGCATCCAGAAGATCAGAGAATCATAGAGTCACAGAATCATGGAATGGTTTGGGTGGGAAGGGACCTGAAAGACATCTCACTCCACCCCCTGCCTTGGGCAGGGACACCTTCCACTATCCCAGGCTGCTCCAAGCCCCGTCCAGCCTGGCCTTGGACACTGCCAGGGATCCAGGGGCAGCCACAGCTTCTCTGGGCACCCTGTGCCAGGGCCTCCCCACCCTCCCAGGGAACAATTCCTTCCCAATATCCCATCCATCCCTGCCCTCTGGCAGTGGGAAGCCATTCCCTGTGTCCTGTCCCTCTGTGTCCTTGTCCCCAGTCCCTCTCCAGCTCTCCCGGAGCTCCTTTAGGCCCTGGCAGGGGCTCTGAGGTCTCCATGGAGCCTTCTTTTCTGCAAGCTGAGCAGCCCGAGCAGGGTGAGCGGCTGGAGCCGAGCTGCAGCCCTCGATTCGCACTGCCAGCCCCTAGAGGGGGCCGGGAGCCGCTCGGCGGTCGGGGCTGAGGCCCGACCCCGGCCGGGGCAGCGGGGCCGGGACAGCGGGGAGCGGGGAG
>VZTE01000108.1:1131584-1194855 GCA_013397775.1 Eulacestoma nigropectus
AACCTCTCCGAACCTCTCCTCTCCGAACCTCTCCTCTCCGAACCTCTCCTCTCCGAACCTCTCCGAACCTCTCCAAACCTCTCCTCTCCCTTTATTTCCCTCACCTGTATTACCAAGGCACTCCAGTGTGTGCTTAGAAAGGTTTCGCTGCTGTACTGTACCTGCAAAGATTTAATTATATAGGCAAGGCTTTCCTTGCTTGTGACTTCCAACACTCCTGCTTGTTTCACATCTATATTTGGCTGGTGCAGTGTGGAAAATAAGGCTGGAAGGGGAGAAGTAGAGACTGGAGAATTTGCCTGCACTGATAAGGGGCTGACAAAGGGAAACGTGAATGTCAGAGTGGAGCAGAGACGAGCTGCTGGAGCCGTCGAGGAGTTGCCACATGTATTTGAGGGATCAATACCTGTGCCTACGTGTTTGTGCATACGGATGGGCCTGAGACACTCCTGGGTGCAGAGTGAGGTCTGGGATGCTGCGAGGGCTGTTTGGGTCCATGCTGTGCTTGGGCCAGGAACACAGGAGCTCCACGGTGTTTTCTGCCCTGGTTTAGAAATCAGGGATGTTGTCACACAAGGTTTGGTATCAGCAGCTGATAGAAGTGAGAGCAGCCGTGTTTGTCAGACCTTTCCACTGGCAGTGAGTTGAGCCAAGCTGGATGGGCCAAATGTGGTCACATCCTGATGGCACCACTGTGTCTCCAGGCTCTCCACGATTTAATATTTGTTGTGATTTCATTTTACTAGATACACACAGGCAGCAGTAATTTAATGGAAGTTAATTTTTTGCTCTGCGTGGGTGTAGGTATCCTTTCCTGCCTGAAAATAGCAGCAGAAGTCAGTTTTCAGAAGTTGGGTGTGCTTGCATTTGAAGGGCCGTCATTTACTGCTTCCAGTATGTTGAGAACAATTTTAGTGCAAGTATTTAATTGCTTTGCACCTATTTTTAGAAGTATTAAACCTCAGTTTTCAAACTGCAACCAAAGCCAGCAGCTCTGCTGGTGTGGGAGAGCCGGGAGGGGAACCTGGAGGAAAACCTGGAGCGCCGTGGGTTGGCCCCACTGGGAGCAGAGCATGCTCAGGGGCCTTGGCAGGGCTTGGGGTGCTGCAGAGCCTTTGGGGTGCACACCTGAAATCGAGTTCTCTGTGTTTTGGTGAGAGTTTTTTGTTTTTACTACTATTCTATTTACTTGGCTACACGAGGAGAGGATGAATGAATGAAACCCGATTTGAGCAGATTTGTACAATTTCTGATGCTAAGTCTGCAGGCTGGTGGATGGGGTTTGGAGGCTGAGCTGAGCTGGGAGCATCCCAGAGAGCAGCGTGCAGGCAGCCCCAGCAGGGCTCTGGCTTGAAACCCAAGAATAGCTCCTGCTTTTCTGGGTGTAAATCTGTCACTTGAGGTCTGATGTGCCTTAGTCTGTGGGCTGCAAATCCTGAGCTTTCGCTGGCGTTTGTGAGATATTTGTGATTTTGAGGGTGGGAAGAGAGAGTTGTAAGAACGCAGGGTAATTATTGGCTGGGAATAAAATACCTTTTTGAATTTGTGCGTGCATTTTGGAAACCTCTGTGGGGAGGGACGGCTGGATTTGGATCTGGCTGGTGGTAGAGGGTGTCTGAAAATCCCCTTGGGGATCAGTGGGTTTTCTCTTTGCAGTCAGGGGATGCTGTTGAAGATGTTGAGGGGCAGTGGCAGTGACACCAAGGGATGGGCTGGGACCTGGCATTTGGTGGCCCTGGGGTTGCTGGTGAGACTGGTGGGGGCTGGCAGGGCTGGAGATGAACTTCACCAGGGAAGGAATTAATAATTGACCACCAGGAAGGTTGCCCTGGGGTGTGTTTTGACTTGGCTTCAGGGCATCTGTCTGTTTGTGGTTAATACCTCTGGGGTTACTGCATGTTAACTCCGAGGGAGGGATATTTTTACCTTCTTATGTGTCTTTCTTTTAGAGGCCTTTAAATTTGGCTGGTTGGTGATAACAGCAGCTAGAATTGGCATTTCTGCTCCATGGGGTTTGTTGGGACATGCCAGAGAGACAGCCTGGCAGGGGACCCGCTGTGCCAGGAGCCGGGGAGGGCGAGGGGTGAGGAATGAAAAATGTAAACGTGTGCAAAGAGAGCGTTCAGGTGGAGATACAACGCAGATCTGTCTCAGGATCTATCCCATGTGGTCCTAATGCCTGCTCCCGGGAGTGCTGGCAGATGCCAGAGGGATGAAGGCAGAGTCCATTGGAGCATTTACTGGAGATCAGGGAAAGGCTCTTCCCCCAGAGGGTGCTGGGCACTGCCCAGGCTCCCCAGGGAATGGGCACGGCCCCGAGGCTGCCAGAGCTCCAGGAGCGTTTGGACAGCGCTGCCAGGGATGCCCAGGGTGGGGTTATTGGGGTGTCTGTGCAGGGCCAGGGGCTGGATGATCCCTGTGGATTCCTTCCAGCTGTGGATATTCTCCATGATCCTCAGTGGGAATAGTGGTGCCCTTCGTAAGTGAGAAAAAACCTCAAAATCGAGGTCCGTTTTCCTGAAATCTTGCACGTATTTAAATTTTTAGGTTTTTTTTTTTTTTGCTGTGTAATCTGATTTGGTTTAGTTGCCAAAAGCAGATTTGCTGAGAATGCTGCGTTTGCTTTGGGTTCCTGATAAGGTGGAGGAGATGAGTCCCACGTTGTGGCTGTTTGTTTGTGTGAGTGGGAAATGTTTGTGCTTCCCTCCTTTGACAGGGAGCTCCTTGGCCGTCCTCCTGCAGCATAAACACTGCTTGTGATTGGAGTTCATTATGTGAGAGTGAAAATGTATAAAATGAAATGTTCCTGTCTGCTTTAAGCAGACATATGTCTACGGTTTGCAAATTAACCTAATTAAATATATATGTAGAAATTTATGATATTCAGCTCCTAGCACGAGGTATGCAATTAGCATCCTTGCCAGCAAGGAATTTTCCATTTCTGTCTTGACTTTTCCTCATAGGAGATGTGGTTTGGGGGTTTTTAAAAAATTTTTTTTATTTTTAATCTTCAATCTTTAATTTTTGTTCTGCTTTGGAATTCACTTAGGGATGAGTCCTGTGGGGATTTAGGCTTGTGGTTAAATTTCCCTACAAGCGGCTTTGACTGAAGTCAGTGAAACATTCCCTGATTCCTGGGCTCCAGCCTGTTCCTTTGCCTCTGCAGGACAGGACGAGTTCGTTTTGTTAGGAGAATATCAGGAGCAAAATAGCATTTTGGAGGAAAAATTGCATTTGAATATTTACATTTTTCAAGGCTCTTCCTTCCTCCCACCCAAAAATAGCAAAAAAAAATTATCTGTCTCCTCTGGATTGATGTAATTTTAAAGTGTTTGGCCAATGTGGTTTCCAAAACACCTCATCCCTCTACCTGAGCTGTCTCTATGGCAGGAGGGCCCTCACACATGAAGTACAAATCCATTAATACAACCTCTCATTTGGCAATATTCTGGCACCAGGAATCCTACTTTTAGTTCCTTTCCTGCCAAAGTGTTGGGTTGGGGTTTTTTTAATATTTAAAGTTTGATCACGTTAGAATAGTTTGTTATATAAATAATCATTTGGTCTATTTTGCATATCAATAGGTGACTCCATTTGCTTCATAAAAAGCCTTTTTTTCCCCCATAAACATCCCCACTGTTCCAGCCCAGAAGGTACTCTTTATTAGCCAAACCAACCAAGTCATGACGTTCCCAGCTCAGCTATTTTAATGATCCCACAAACCCAGAAAAGCAGTAGGAAATTTTTCAGAAGCAAACTGCAGAAACTTTTTTTTTTTTTTTTTTGGGACATCATAAGTTTTCAACTTTTTGTCCAGTTATTTTTGTTACATTTTTCCAAGCTTCAGGCTGTAAACTCGAAGAATTTGGGACTGTTCTTTCTTCCTGGAGATTACTTCGGGCTGTCAAAGGTGACCCAGCGCTGGGTGGAAGAGCTGAGGGCTCAGCATTCCTAATTTCTGTGCAAGAACTATTAATAATTCTGCATGGGTAGGATGAGATGCTGGATCAGAACCATTTTTCCCCCCTTGGACACCTCTACAAGTCTGTCCTCCTGTATTTTCCTTTGCTGCTCTGTTTCCCCATCTTTGTATTTCAAGGCAGAGGAAATTTTGCTCTCAGCTCAGTCCCTTTGCAGGAGCTCTCTGCTCTCCCAGGTTGAGGTCCTTGGTGTTTCCAGCCCTCCCTGGGTGTTTCTGTGCCCTCTCCATTACAGGGGATGCCTTTTCAAAGGCCATCAGCAGCTCTGATTCCCAGTTCTCCATCACCAGGTATTGAGGTGTGACAACTCCATAAATCAGAAGAAGAAAATGATGGTGCAGGCTGGTTTTGGGGTTTCCTTGTGAGCCTGCAGCCTTGCCAGCTGTCCCATACCCAGCTCCTGTGTAGCTCCAGCAATGGGACACATGATTTTCTGTAATAGCTGTATTTTCCACTGGTTCAGGTGTTTCTTTCTCACCCCAGTGCTGTGCCCACCCTTTGGAGGCTCCTCGGATCCTGTCCCAGGATGTGCTGCAGCCCCTTGGGATGTGGATTTTCCGTAGGCTGGCATTACCCACCGCCAAGGCAATCATTTGGATAATTGCAGCGTCTGCAATTTATTTAGGCAAATAGGGGACTGAAAAATATTCGCTTTCGCTTGCTTGTGGGGTTTATTTTTAGGGTCTAACTTTGTGCTTTGGGAAGCAAATCCTGCGTGTCCCTTCTGCTGAGGTGCTGCTCTTTGGGGCTGTTCTGGACACCCCATCCATGCCATAGATGGGTGGATCTAGAGTTCCCATCTAGAGATCATAGAGTTTGCCTGGCTGGATCACCCTTCTTGCCCTTCTCTGCTTCCTTGTTTTATCCCTGCAGTGTCTCTCCGGGTGGATCACCAGGGGCTGTGGGTGCAGCTCTGTGCACGGGCACATTTCTGTCCCCACACCCGTGATGAGTCTCTGGTTCCATCAGAGGCACTCAGCTGCCGGAGAGGTGTCCCTGTGCCTCCTGGCTTGCCTCGGTGAATGCTAATGGCCCTTTCAGGCACCTCCATGAGGTGCACGGGGCTGCTTTCCCTGCGCTCTGTTCCCGTCCCCAAACCCCACCCGGCGCTCGGAGCAGATGTCTGCGGGACCCCACTGTGATAACGAACTATTCCTGCCCTTTATTTTCCGTCTCTTAATCAGTGGTTAATCAATGAGGTGACTTCTCACTTCATCCTGTGCATATGAAAGTGCTGTGAGTGCTCTTGCCACACGAGCCTTGGCAGAGCAAACTCTTTTGGGAGCTTTTGGAAGTCCAGGTGCACCACGCCCTGTTCTACCTGCGACCGGCTCTTGCCAGCAGTGCTCAGAACCCAGGGACTTACGGCTGCAGAGACCTGAGTGACTCCTGGTGTTCCTTTTTAATCCGTGGGAACACTGACTTTTAATTGTTCTGGGTTGGTTTTTTTTTTATTATTATTATTACTGTTTATAGTAATTTTTCTGCCACAAAAACGAAGTTCTGCAGTTCCTTGGAGCTCTTTTGAAACAGTGGGGTCCCACTCAGTGCTGGCTGGTTTATAGGGGATAGCAGTGATTCTGGGGGTGCTGGGTGGTTTTAATAGCTTGATGCCTTTCAGACTTTTGGGTGGATGCTGTTTGGCCCTGGAGATTTTCGGGTTTTTTGCTGTTAATTTTGCTAGGCAGGTCTGCAGCTTTTCCTGGTGACCCCACAGTTTGAGGTGGATGCTCAGCTCATTCCTTATGAAGAAAAAGTCCAGGAGGGGAAGTGCTGAGCCCTGTCACAAATGAGCACTGGTGCAAAGAAGTTGAATTTTTATCCTGTGGTTTTATCTTTCTTCAGTGCTTGATTTATAGCAGAATCTGGAAGATTCCTGGTGCTTGTGTGTTTGATTATTAATTTTTTTTTTTTCCTTCAGTGACCTGTTTCTCAAAATCTTTTTCTGGATTGGCTTTTTTATGGCTTAAAGAGTAGCTTCCTTGAGTTTATATTCTCCTAATTTGGATTTCTTTCTAAGGGTGTCTTTTTATTTCTAATGGCCTTCTTCACTCTGCTGTTAAACTGTGATTATTTGTTTAACAAACCTCCTTTGGTAGGTGATAATCATCTCCAAGTTTTCCACCTCACCTGCAAGGCCTTTTAGCTGCTCCATTAACACTCCTAACAAACGTATTGAATCATAGAATGGTTCCTCCTGTGAGGAAGAGCTGAGAGAATTCGGATTGTTCAGCCAGGAAAGGACAAGGCTTTGGGGTGACCTAATTGTGGCCTTCCAGGGAGCCTGCAAGAAATGTGGAGAGAGGCTGTTAAAGGATGGAGGGACAGGACACAAGGAATGGCTTCATTCTTGGCAGAGGGCAGGGATGGATGGGATATTGGGAAGGAATTGTTCCCTGGGAGGGGGGGGAGGCCCTGGCACAGGGTGCCCAGAGAAGCTGTGGCTGCCCCTGGATCCCTGGCAGTGCCCAAGGCCAGGCTGGACGGGGCTTGGAGCAACCTGGGATAGTGGGAGGTGTCCCTGCCCATGGCAGGGGTGGCACTGGATGGGATTTAAGGTCTCTCCCAACCCAAACCAGCCTGGGATTCCCTGATGTGCCATGTCTGAGGACACAGCGTGGGGACAGAAGTCCTGCGTGGGACCTTGAACGTCATTTCTGCACCAAACTGGCTTTCACATTTGCGAGTCTCTGTGGGATTATCTGAATTCTCCTGTGACTGGAATTGTGTCTCCTGCCTTGGCAGAGACCTGCAGCCTGTCTGGTGTTCCCTGGCATTGTGAGCATCTCTCTGTGCTCTGCCTTTCTGGGATGGGCTTCCAGCCCACTGGGGTTCTCTGCTACCTCCTGCCACAGTAATCTTGTTTCATTTATTGGGCTGCACTTTGCTTCTCTGTCAGCACAGCTCCATCCTTCCTATGTAATTTGGATATGGATTGCAGTGCTTTGAGTCTTTTGTTTCCTACCTGAAATTTTATGCAGCTTTTCAGGGATACAGTACATTTATGACCTCATCAATGGAAAATGCTTCACTTACACTGGATGTTCCTGTAACTTTGATTTTCTCAGGCTTTAGTTTAAATAGGTTTTTATATGCTGGCATCTGTTTTCACTTTGGTTTTGATGGTGTCTGGCTTTCTCAGAGGGGCTCCCTTTGGCTCAGGCCCTCCTCAGCTCCCACCTTTCAGCCTGGTTATGGGTGCAGCCTGGTGGGATTTCACAGAAATGTCCCGAGTTTCACTTTTTCAGGCTCTGTTGTCCTCTGTGTCATTTGCAGGCACTTTTTAGCCAAGTGTGGTCTCTGCCATGAAGTGAAAGCCACAGTCTGGGCTTAAAATTGGTCTCTATGTAGGGTGCAGCTGGTGTAGGGCAGGACCTTGAGCCCCCTGTCCCCTCCCCCCCTCGCAGGCTGAGCTCCTGTGAGCAAGGCAGCGCCATGCTGGTGAGAATTAAAACAGAATAAAAGGGAAAAAAAGGAATATTAAGAGGAAGAGATGACAGTTATCCTTGAGTTAGAAGTTATCAAGTGCAGAAAATGGATAAAGGAAGTTAAAAACACAAGGGGAAAAAAAATCTGTGACTGTCAGTGCAAGGAACAGTAAGAAAGTATTTGTATTAGGAACAAAAGAAATTCTAATAATGGTTTGTGTAGACTTATCACGGCTGAGGAGAGGTAAAATGCATAATAAAGCAGAAAAACTAGACATGTTTAATAAATATTGCTGTTCCCTATTTGTAAGGAGGAGGAATGATCCACTCTCAGCCCATGTGCACAGGAGCTGCCAGGGCCAGCCTCAGCCAGAGGCTGAGCAGGGCTGGTGTTTCCAGCTGCTCCTTGGGGTGCTGTTCCCTGGGCACTCCTGCTGGGTCTGCCCCTTGGGCTTCTGCCTTTCCTTCCTCCTGTAAGATTTGGATAAAGTGAGAATATTCCAGAGGATGTGGCGGGTGCTGCTGTTGTACTGTCTTAGCCTGACCAGTGTGGGAGGGGTTAATAGGAATGTCAGACTGGGTTTGTTCTCCAGCAGAAGGGATGGAGGGATTGTCATGTCCTGAGCTGGCAAAACTTGGTGCCATGCCCCAAATGCCCTGTGGCAGCACAAGCTGCTGTGAACCAGGCTGCAAACGGGGTCTTGCATGACCACAGGCGTTGGCAATGGTGGTGGGGAGGGAAGGAGGGGCTGCAGCTGCCCACAGGGATTTGGGTTATGGAGTAGTCCCCATCGGGTGAGCTTTGATATGGATCATGGGATTGTGCATCTGGAGGGATGGGGCTGCATCTGCTTTTGGGATGGGGAGACCAGAGTGGAGCAGAAATGCCAAACCAGGCTTTGGGGTGGGAAAGGGACAAATGCTGCAGGGCGAGCAGTGACACTGGGTCTGTGGGAGTGGGGATGCAAACCATGGTTGTGTGAGAACAGCTCTTCTGTTGCTTGTGCTCTAAAACTTTATCCCCATTTTCAGTTCCCTCATCTCCTTAAGAGATGTGGAAAAGTTGGAGAAGACACAGAACATGTGAGCAGAGTGAAGCAATTTGAGGAGTCAAAGGAAATACTCATTAGGGTTTGTTCTTAAACATCTGGGGACGTGCACTGTATTTTGGGAAACTCTCTGCCAAAAAAAAAAATCTCACTTGTTGATTTTTATCTTCACAGAGCCAGTTCTCCATGGGCTTAAAAAGCAGAAAATTTAAAAAGCAGGTAGCAGAGCCCTTGGTTTTAGCAAAGTGCGTAGCAAGAAACAATACCTGGAAGCTGGATCCAAACACTGAGATGACAAAATGAAGACGCAAAAATATTTTTAAGAGTAGGAGGTGGAAATTTTGAGCAGCAGAGCAGATTGGCTGTTAGAACAAACTAACGAGGGGAGCTGTGGGTGCAGCACGCTGGGGGCTGTTGCTTGTTCTCTGTGTCTGCAATAGGTGTTGCAGGGTTTTGGAGCAGTTAGCCGGGGCAGAGCTGTGTTATGGTGTAAAGAATGGCCATTCTGTGGCTCCACAAAAGATCCCACTTTCTGTCTCCGTTTTGGTGTCCTGTTTCCTGGTGTCTGAGAGCAGATGGTTGGGGAAGGATTATAAGGAACAGAGGAAATACTGAGCCAGCTTCCCTTTAATTTACTCTCTAGCTCCCACCAAATGGACCCTAAATTATTCTCACTTCCAAACCCTACACGATGCTCCAAACCCTCCAGACCATCACCAGCACCCTGGTGTAAGCCCTTGTGTGAAGCCAAAGTACTTCCAGGTGGCTTTTTCCCCCCTAGTAGAGATATAACTAAAGAAATTCATAGGTAATCTCCTGTAACATTGAGCACAAAAGGGTATTTGTTTACTTTTTGAGGCAGGAAATGATAATGAATAAGGTAGTTAGGGAACACATGGGACTCAGTCGTTAAATAATCTGCTTTATATTCCTAATGCAAAAGCAGTAGGCAGAGCAGCAGAGAGAAGAGTGCTTAGAGCAATATAGAAGAATATGGATTTTTATGGAAGCACTTGTGGTCTAGAGGAGACTCTGTTCCCTCTCCCAAGAGGAAACCTGTTGTGGAAAAGGGAACCTATTGTAGAAAACCTCTTGTAGACAAAATGGGAGGTATTTACAAACTGCTGCAGTGATCAGAGAGGAAATTTCCCCTGGTTGACTCTGAAATCAGGCAAAAAAAGCAGCAACTGAGCTGAGGTGGCTGAGTGAAGATGTAAACAGTATTAGGAGCAGTAAGCAGTAGGCTTTTAAAAAGTATAAACAGTCTGGTAAGGACGAGGATAGGAAGATCTATTAAAATAAGCAGAAGGCAGTTAAAAGGATAATTAGGAAGGCAAAAAGAAATAGAGAAGATCTAATTGCTAAGAATATTTTGACTTCAAAGAGTTCTTTAGATATATTCAGAGCAGACAGAAGCTAGCAGAGGAAACTTGTCCACTGAAGACAATGCCAGGGATTGGAGCAGGAGATCTGGGAACAGCATGTTTGTAAATGAGCTGTGGGATGCCCCTGGCTGTGCCTCCAGCGGGTGCTTGGCACCCCTGTGTCCAGGACCCAGCTTGTGTCCTGTGCTGGGAGCTCTGTGATCAGCAAAAGGAGCTGCAGGACACTTGGGCACCTTCATGCTGTGTGGATGCTGTTTTTAAACCAAGGTTTGTGCAGCTTGCCAGGAACCTTGAAGTCTTCGTATTGCACGACAAAAATGCCCTGTTGCTGCACTCACCTGTGAAGTGTGGGGCTGACCCCGAGCCACAGCCAGGCCTGCAGCTTTTTCTGATGACCTTCATGACTGTCAGGTTGCAGAAGACCTCTGAGATGAAGTCCAACCTTTGACCAGTCACCACTTTGTCAACCAGAGCAGAGCACTGAGTGCCACGTCCAGTTATTTCTTGAACACCTCAAGGGATGGGGACTCTACCACCTCCCTGGGCTGCCTATTCCTATGTTTGACAACTCTTTCCATGGAAAAATTCCTGCTGATGTCCAGCCTGAGCCTCCCCTGGCACAGCTTGAGGCCGTTCCCTCTCCTCCTGTCCCTGTTCCCTGGGAGCAGAGCCCAACCCCCCCCCGGCTGCCCCCTCCTGTCAGGGAGTTGTGCAGAGCCACAAGGTCCCCTCTGAGCCTCCTTTTCTCCAGGCTGAGCCCCTTTCCCAGCTCCCTCAGCTGCTCCTGGGGCTCCAGCCCCTTCCCCAGCTCCATTCCCTTCCCTGGACACGCTCCAGGCCCTCAATGTCCTTCTTGAGGAGCCCAGAACTGGACACGGGACTCGAGGTGTGGCTTCATGAGTACTGAACACAGAGGGACAAATCACTCCCTCTAAGTTCAGCAGGCACTGAATCAGAAGGAAAGATAATGCCACAACTGCAACACATTCTGGCTGGAAGTTCATGAGTCTTGTGCATAAAAACCTGGGGACAATTTATGCAGTTTCTCACTAAGCTCCCCCGATTTAGATTTTCCTGCTTTGATCAGAGTTGCCTTTCTCAGCAAGCTGCCCTTGCAGAGAGCTGGAGTGTTATGGGCTCCTTTGTATATGTAATTAAAAGCAGTCTTGTATCTTGATATCCCACTGTGGTTAACGTTTCCTTCAGAAAAATGTGTTGACTTTAACAGACTGGGAAAACTGGAGATTCTTCTGGTGGCTGATGCAGGGGCAGATGGGCTCCTCTCTGCCTGCATACCCTGGTTTGGAGAGTAGGATCAGCAGTGCCAGGAGATGTTGTTTTGCTCTGGTTTTTGTGTTTGTAAGGATGGATTCCACGTGTTCCCAGGCTAGATCAGTTGTCACAGCCTGGGGCAGGGAGGTTTTCCCAGCACTGGACACTTCCACTTGGTTCCACCAACGTGCCTCATCGCTGTCTGCTCACAGACATTTCTGGAGTTTGAATCGCTACTCTTCACTCAGCCACCACCACAGTGTGGATTTCAACAAGTTTGGGAGGAAATCAGCAGTGATTCCAGGGCTGCTCCCGGGGAGCTGTGGTTGCACAGGCAGTGCCTCGCCAATGGACCGGGTTTCCGTGTCAGCGAGCACCGCGTGCCTGGTGTCACATCCTCGCTGGGGGCTGGAATTCGCCTGGTTGGGAATGTGACCAGATCCATTGTTCCTAGATTAGGACTTGTCCCTTGAAGCATCACACCAGTTGCTCAGAGTGTTTCAGACCCGCAGCCCTGCCTGCGTGTTTAACTGGGGGCTGCCAACTCCATCGGCTCGAATGAGGTGTCCAGCTGTGCCCAGCGTTGGTGCCACTCTCTGCACAGCCCACACTCCGTGTCCTTATCCCAGAGAGGGCCTCCTGGTTGTTCTTGCACAACCCTTCCTTTCTTTGCAGGCAGTGAAGTAGCAAGACCCTTCCTTGGCATAAATGAGCTCGTAGGGTGAGAGAGCAGCAGCCCCTGGATTCACACCTTGGGTCTCAGGTGGAACCAGCAGACTTGGTTAGCCTGTTCCACGATGGCAGCAGGATGGTCTTCTTTGAGCTGTTATGTTTCTGGTGGAGTGGAGAAATGTCCTAATTATTGAATACTTAAGTTTTCAAATGGGATTTGAGAGGTTTCATATTGAGTGTTGTTAGCCCAGATAAGGAGTTACAGTCTTAGGAGTGAAAAAAATCCTTGTATAGAGAAAGCTTGGGGAGTGATATTGGGCAAGTTCCAACAGGTCCAGGTGGATGTTTTCCATGTGCCCATGCTGTTTTAATATGAAACCCCTTTATTTTCACCTGCATTAAGTGCTAATGAGAGCAGGGTGTCTGTGGGGCTGAATAGGAAATACAGCAGGACAAGCACACCACGTCTGTGGTTGTGCTCTGCTTTCCTCTCCCCTCAAATCTGATATTCCTCCAACTTTATATTTCATCCGACCAAATTATGATCAGAGGAAAATGGTAATTTGATTCAAGGGGAGAAAAGTTAAATTAAAGTCCAAAACCAATATGTGGGAGATATTTGTGCAAAAGTAATGTAGATCTTGAGGACAAGCTTTTGTCCATCAGTGGATGTAATTGGCAGCAAAGGAAGTTGCATCTTGTACTGGAAAAGGAAAGAAGGGCTCTGGAGTCCTGGAGCCATCAGCCCAGACAAAGAGGACATGAAAGCAAGAAATCCTGGTGGAGGGAAGGGTTTGCTGATGAGATGTTACTGCACTGAGCCGTGCTGGAGCTGCTCTCAAATAAGCTTCTCTCTCCCCACACACTGTGGTTGGGTGGCATCAGCCCAAATGTCAGTGAAAGGGGAAGGAAAGGAGTGGCTGAAAGGAGTCTCTTAATGAGCCTTTGGGATCTTGGCGGGTGGGAATGGGATGCAGGACACTGTTGGGACTCACCGCACTCAGGAGCCCTTGCTCTGGGAAGATGTGTCCCTGGAGCTCAGGTCCTGGCAGAGAGGTAGTCGTGTAGACCTGCTGCCTGTAGGAGTAGCGGTGGATGAGACCAAGGTGTTCCCTAAGGTGCCCTCCATGAATTGTTCTGTCACACCTCTGTTTTGTTGGAGAGAGATTTTCCAACAGTCCTGTCCTTCAGATTTAGTTTGTGGTGTCGCTGGTTTTGATCTGTCTCAGTTGCGGGATTTGTAGTGAAACGTTATTTCCAAAAATAAATTCTGTCCTCTGAACTTTGAGAAATTAATCCTTTTTCTTCACTGGTTCTTCCTTGAAAGGATCATTTGGAGCTTTTAAAGGCTGAGTAATTTTCAGTAAAATTCTCACTCCAGTGAGCTTTCACTGGTTGACCTGGTTGCATCAACTGTGACGAAAGCGAGTGCGAGACCCACACCTGCACCCAGGTGCGCTGCTGGACGTGACGGCCGCCAGCGCCGTGCTGTGCCTGGCAGGGAGTGCTGACCGCCACCAGCAGCTGCTGCATCCCCTGAGATCCTCCTGCCATGCTCCTGGCCACGCTCTTGTGTCTTTTGGCACCCAGCGGCAGCGCCGTGGCTTTGGCCGGCACTGCAGCCTCGTTCCCCGCTTGGCCGCGGCCGCCGGAGCGCCGCAGATGTGGTGTCAGACTACCAGAGCCAGCCCAGGGACTCCTTGGCTCGGCGTACCTTTGTGGCTGCCCGCTGCCTTCGCGCTCGGAGGCATCCAGGATTTCCTTTAAAAATAGCTGCGAGCTTTTTATGAGGAGGATTTTCCGAGCGCAGTCTGGAGGCAGAGCAGCACGTTACAGTCTAGAGTTTGCCGGCAGCGGCAGCGTTACTGAATAACTGGAGGTGTGAACTCCCTCAGCCCTCGTTTGTTGGATGTTAACGACACTGCGAGTCATCCTGGGGAAGGGAGGAGTGGGTGGCAAGCAGAGCCTGAAAGATGGGAAAGGGAGCCCGGCCAAGAACATGCCGTTGCCAAAAGACCAAAGTGCTGGTCCTCTGCCTTCTGTCTGTGGTCATCTGCTGCCGGTCCCACGGGCTAGTGTTTGCTGGAGCCTTCTGGGGGTTGATTTATGTCCCTAACCTTGGAAAAGTGCATTAAAAAAAAGCAGGGCTTGATGCCAGGTTGGTGAGTAACTTGGCTTGTGGAGGGGAGCAGAGAGTGGGGAGCAGGAGACAGAAAGAGGACCAGGATGGGTGTGAGGAGAAGGCAGCACACACTACCATCAGACCACTCAGGGGCTCACCTCTGTTGTGGTGTAAGGGGATGGGGATTGTGGCATTAAAACCAGAGGATTGAAGTTCAGCAATGATGTGGATGTGAAGGGAGAAGTTTGCTTCAGCAGCTCTCCCTGCAGTGTGGTCAGAAGCTCACGTGGACGTGGTGGAACCTGCAGTAGGGCAGCTTGTGGGGCTGCTGTGACCTGAGTGGGGATGTTGCTGCAGACTCAGCTCCGTTCGGGGCTCAGCTCTGTTCCCCCACGTGCTTTAAGGCATGGCCTGATTGAAGCTCAGCACCAACTCTGGAGCTGTCATCCCTCTGTGGTCCCATGGGGGTCTGACCTCGCTTTCTGGCATGACTTGATAGCAGTGGCTCTGTGGCTTGTGTAGCATCAGCTCCTCAGCACTGCTGGCTGAGGTCAGCTCTGGTTGAGCTGAGCTCTGTCGAGTCACAGTGTCCAGCCTGGTTACAAGTAGTTGAAGAATAAACCATTCCCGGGGTTGCCAGAGCCGTGGACAGAAGCAGGAGCTGGGTTCTGAGCCCTGGAGCAGTGCCACGTCCCCCCTGCCGCGCCCTACCTCCACTGGGCTGGGACCAGACCCCACGGCAGCTCCCGTCATGGCTCTGAGCCCTGGGACAAAAACACCCCCAAGCAGTGCACTCACCCTTCCAGCTGCTGCCAGGCCTCCCCTGAATTTTTATCTCAATAACTGTATTTTATGCCTGGGAGCTGCTGCCTTGCAGCTGGAACCATGCAGTGGCCATTGGAATCCTTGCTTTCCAAGAAGCAGGTGGACCTTCCTCTTAGGATGAAGCCAAATGGAGAATTCTGTTTTAGGTCATGCTTGATAAAAATGTTTGTGTTCGACCCCTTCGTAACACAAAGCATGGATCTGTTGGATCTTTTTTATAATTCTACTCTGATTTGAGTGGTTTGCTTGATTTTAGTGGTTTTTGCCCGTTCTCCCACTGATGGCCCTTGGTGCTGCACATCTGCACCTGCAGAGCTGTGAGAAGGTCCCCGGGAGGGGTTGCACCTCCTCAGAGCGTGGGCAGCACAGGGGACCCTCACCCGTTCCATCTTTGCTTTCTCTGGGAGGTTTTCTTCAGTCCCAGCTGGTCTTGGCAGTTTTTTACTGCTCGGTTTATCCAGTTTGCTCTGAAACTCGGCTGTGTTGCGAAGATCTTTGCTGATGTTTTCCCGGGCAGATGTGGTTGGTGTGTGTGGGTGTGAGGGGGCAGAGCAGGGATGAGCCAGGGGAGCATAAGCCCCAAAGAGCCCCAGACCATCACTTCCCGGGGCGGTTTGGAGCTGCTTTAGTTCTGCCAAGGAGAGGTTTGGCTCCCAGCCCCCGAAGATGGCCAAGTGTGTGTGGGAAGGAAGCGTTTCACACCTTTTAATGCAGTAATGAGAAATGCCTTTGGGGGGCTGAGGTCTCCGTGCACAGCGTCAGGGCTCAGGGCACGGGAGCTGCCCGGTACCCACTGGGTGCCCCGTGTCACTGCCAGCTGGGACAGCACCAGCTCTGGGCATGCCCAGGGTGGTGCTGGAGGTCCTGCTGCTCCTGCAGCTGTGTCTGGGCTCAGGGAAGGTCTGGAGCCTGTCCCATCACTGAGCTCTTGGTGGCTTCTGGGCTGGCCATGACCAGGTCTCGATCAGGCAGCATGTGTGGCTGCACATGCTGCAGGTACTTCATCAGCTGAAGTGTTTTTTGGGGGGACAATAGAGGTCCTCCTGCAGTGCCAGGAGTGTGGAGAAAGCCCCTGCCAGTATCTTTGCTCCTGCTCAACCCTGCATAGGCCAGCAAGTTCAAGCTGGCTTTCCCAGCTGGTTGTTCTGCTTGAAGATGAGGATCTTGTGTGATCACATCAGGCCTGGGGGGACCTGGTGAGATTTTCTGTGGACAAAAAGACCATCAGCTTGTTGAAAACAGTGTGGGTCCTGGAGTTCTTTGGATTTTTTAGTAAGTGTTTCTCTCTGGGCAAGCAGGAGGCGGTGTTGGTGTCCTGCTGCCTGAGCACCTATTCCATGGGTGCAGCTCCACAGGTGTTCCCTGCTTGGCTTTTCCCATCTTTGGCACCACTTGAGGGGGTTTTGGGGCAGTGTCTCCACAGGGTAGGGAATGCAACCTGGCTCCCATCCTCAGTGCATGCACTTTGTAGTGCATCCTTTAGCATGCAGAGGGATTTTTCCCATCTCCTCCTTGTGCTCAGGGTTGATAAATGAGAAGCTGGAAAAAGAAGTTGGTCTGGTTGACAAGGTGGAGATCAATCAAAGGTTGGACTTGATCTTGGAGATCTTTTCCAACCTCAGTGATTCTGTGATCCTGTGCAGGGTGTGGTGGCTGTCCATGGGAACTGGCCTGGACAGCAGCTGAACGGGCCCAGTGGGGCAGGGGCTGCAGGCAGGGGCTGCAGGCAGGACAGGAGGCATCCAGCTCTGTTTATCCAGCTGCTGTTTATTTGGGAAGGGAAATCCTCCAGCTCGGGTCGTGCTCTTTAGGAGCGTGTCCCCGTATGGCTGAAGGAAACTGATGGAGAGGTTGGGCTTTTGTGGACTGTGCAGTGAGTGGTTTGAAGCTGCACTTGAAGTTTTATTTGACTGGAAAGCATTTAGGAAGTGATTTTGAATCCATTTGGTTGATTCACTGCTATTCCTGCAGTAGGATGTAGAGCAGTGATTCTGTAATTAATTTAATTACATGCTTATTCAATCTTTCCTAAACTAGTAAAATTTCAGAATGCTTTTGAATTCAATGAAATGTGATTTTTCAGGGGCAGGAGGAAGGGAAGGCGGGGAAATTTCAAGTTCTGTTTTCTCCCTTGGTTGGTGTTCTGGCACTCCCTCCCCGGCGCTGCAGTGTTGGTGTTGGGCACCCCCAGCCTTATTTTGGTTATTTACCAAATTCCTGCCTCTGCTCGGTGCTTCCCTGCTGAAATGGAACCTTTGAAAGAAGCTTCACAAATAAAATCATAAAAAGCCTTTTCTTGTTCTTTCCCCCACCTCCTCCATCTTTGCTGGTACCTAATGTTCATTTCTCTCACTGCTTTTATTGCCTTTGAATTTGGCCAAAACAATCTATTATGTAATTGGGCTAATGAGTTCCAACCCCCTCTCCATCCTTCCCTCACAGCACAGCAAGCAGCTAATCTCTTCCCAGTTTACCTTTCTACCCTTTTCAGTTGTTAATTTAAAAGTGTCATTTCCAAATCTGCCACTCCTCCTTGCTAAGGCTCATTTTTATTTATTTTTAAACTCTGTAGAAGGCCTTGAATGAGTAACCGAATATCTCCTGGGCTCTGGAATTTAACAGTCTTTGCCCTTTGTTCAGCTGGGTCAATGCATGAATTCACAAGTTACTAAATTAAAAAGGAAAAAAAAAAGGCAAATGTCTGATTGCGGATTGGATTTAGATTTTTTTCCCCTGAAGAAATGAAATACAAAGAGGAACCAGTATTTGCAAATAGTTTAGAAAGTAGCAATTTATTTTAAAATCTTGTACCAAGGCCAATTTTTAAGACAGAACTAAATGCTGAACTGCTTTTTTTCTGAAGGGCAAGTGGTCAAATCCAACTTTCTGTGTTTAAGAAGCTCGAAACTCCAAATCTCCTTACAGCATAAACACGGGTAGAGTGGGCAAAGGTTTGATGGGCAGGGGTTATAGCTGGAGCACAAAATTACCACGGTGTCAGGATGGTTTCCTTAATTTTTCATGCCTGAAGAAGAAGATCCTGTCGGGCTGCTGCATAAAAAGTCAGTGTGAAGCAGCAGAGCCTGATGCACACAGGTCCTGTTTGCGACAGCTGGAGCACCCTCCTGCCTGCACAGACCTCCTTTCAATTTTTTATCAGTGTGTCTTTATGAAAAAATTTTTTTAAAAGGGTGAAGTTTCCATTAAAAAAAGAATGGAGGGCAGCAGTGCAGGCTGGTGGGAATGGGGCTGGTTTAGAGCAGCTGAGGGTTTGGCCTTGGCTGGAGCTTTATCCCCGACTTGGGAGCCATTCCCTGGCCAGGGTGGCTCCCGATGAGGGAAGGGGCTGGGCTGGTGATCAGGGCCTGGGATTGGGATTGGGATTGGGATTGGGATTGGGATTGGGATTGGGATTGCTCTGTCTTGTTGCTGCTCCTTACAAACGTTGGGATGCTTTTCCGTGCCTTGGGATGCAGAGCTGCTGAGAAGAACTTCTCTGGGAGGCACAGAAACAGCTTCAATCCTTCCGTAGGGCCCTGCCATTGCCTAGGGTGGGCTCTGCAGTGCTGTGAATCTCCCCATTCACAAATCATCTTCACAAATAACAGCACTCCTCAAGCTCAGCAAGGCGCTCACAGGCTTTGGGATTTTTGGGAGGTGTCTCGTGACCTTGGCTTTTATCTGGTTCTGCCGTGGCAGTGCTGGGTGGCTGAGCTTTGTGCCGGGGCTGTCCCGAGGGCTGGGGAGCCCCAGCAGGGCCTTCCCAGGCTGGATCCCGCTCTGCAGCTGGGCAAGATTTTCCAAATCCATGGGAGACACCTCCCACCCTCCTCCCCATGACCTTTGAGTCAGTTCTGAAGCATTGCTTCCTCTGCTCCAGCCGCTTGAGGAGATGACTTCCATGCTGCTGCCTCCTCCTCCTCCTCCTCTTCTTCCTCCTTCTCCTCATCCTCCTCATCCTCATCTCTTGATGTTTTTAAGCTCTGAGTGGAGGATTTCCAGGATGTGAGCTGGCTGGTGGTGGCAAGGGGACCTGGTGGCCTTAGTGCCTGGTGATGGTGTGAGCCCAGACGAGTCCAGTGTGACCCAAGGACAGATGGATTTGCCGTGAGAGATGGTTCCACCACAAATTTTAGCTTGTTTCTGTCTCATGAAGCAATGGCAGTTGGTGTTTGGCAGTATGTGGCAAGAAGAGACTTAAAATCTGGGCTCTTTTTAAACTGAAACGCATTTTATTGTATTAAAATGGGCAGCTGTTCCAAATTTGGGTGACTTTGGCCGTTGTTTCCCTCAGCTTTGCCTTTGCCTTTGATAACTTTTTGCATTCTCAATGATAAATGCAACTGGAGACCTTAAATGACCTTAATTTCTCCAAATTGGATGCTTCGTGCCCAATGTGACAGACTCAGAGTTAAAATTAATATAAATTTTGTGAATCAGCAGACTGACCTTTTGGTGAACTGGAAAGAAATGTCAAATTTCTGTTTCCTCCCTCCCCTCCTGTAATCAGCAGTCTGTAATGAATGAATTATTCCTAATTTCAAGATTGTAGCTCAAAAGGGCACTCAAATGGCTGAAATCCCATAAGAAAGACTGACCTTTTGGTTGTCTCTGATGAAAATTCAAGATTTTCCCTGAATTTAGCAGCCTGTAATGGACTGCATGAGATGTTACTGCAGCTCGCAGGAGCAGCTCCTCATTTATTTTCTTAATATATTTATATTAACGCTGCATGATCCCCCAGAGCACCTTCAGTGCCTCGTAGGAGCATTCAAGGTGTAGTTAAGATGCGGTGCCAAGACTTCTCTTCAGGTCCAAAGCAACTGTGAAACAAATGATTCCCCTCCTGCTCCAGGAAGAATTGATTATTTGTCATCCCCTGCATTTCCCTGGCTGCTCTGAGTCCCTGCTGCAGGTTTGGTGATGCTGGGACATTCAGGAAAGTCCACAAGACTTTGAAGTGTGCAAGGAGCAATAAATCTGTGTTCCCCACAAGATACTGCCGACGGCTGTGGATCTGATTTTGCTCAGGAGCTGCTGGAGAGACTTCTGGGTTTGGAAAAGGTGTTTATCCAATGTGGATTAGCACAGGTGCCTACACGTGAGGCTTTAAATGCTTCTTGCTATGGGATTTTTTCATAGAATCATAGAATGGTTCTGCCTCCAGCTCTGGGGTTCTCAGCACAAGACCTGGAGCTGCTGGAGAGAGTCCACAGGAGGCCCCGGAGCTGCTCCCAGGGCTGGAGCCCCTCTGCTCTGGAGCCAGGCTGGGAGAGCTGGGGGTGCTCACCTGGGGAAGAGAAGGCTCCAGGGAGAGCTCAGAGCCCCTTCCAGGGCCTAAAGGCAGCTTGGGAAGAGGAGGGAGAGGGACTTTTCATATGAGCAGACAGTGACAGAACACGGGGGAATATTTTTAAACTGCCAGAGGGTAGGGTTGGATGGGATATTGGGAATTGGGAATTCCTCCCTGTGAGGGTGGGCAGGCCCTGGCACAGGGTGCCCAGAGAAGCTGTGGCTGCCCCTGGATCCCTGGAAGTGTCCAAGGCCAGGCTGGACGAGGCTTGGAGCAGCCTGGGATAGTGAAAGGTGTCCCTGCCCATGGCAGGGGTGGCACTGGGTGGGCTTTAAGGTCCCTCCCAACCCAAACCAGTCTGGGAGTCCATGGTGAACAGACAAGGAATCACACGTGCTTGCCCTCCATAGCTTTTCCCACTGTCTCTGCCCCTGAAGGGTCTTCCCTTTAGATACAGAAACATATTTTGTAATAGATAATGAGTGGACATAAATTCTGGAGAGAAGAAGTTTCATGAAAGTCCCTGGTATTGTGAAAGGCTCGGCCCTGCTGGCACCGGGCCCCTGCGTTTCAACACCGGTGGCCACCAAACCCCGCTGGGCTGAGCCCGGGCAGTGCTCGGTGCCTCTGAGCTGCCGGACCTTGGGCCCTTCCCGGGCACTCGGAGCCCTCCGTGAGCTGCAGGGAGCAGCTGGGAATGTGGGGCACGAGGCAGTCAGGGCTGGCCATCACCGACCCTTTAAAAGCAGAGGTGCAGATTTATTTGGGGAAAAGCCAACACTGAAGTGCTCTGGACTCCTTCCTTACGTTGCTGGCAGAGACAGAGGTTCCTAAAACCAAATGATGCAACACATCCCTCCTATAAACTTCTCACTTGTGTCTCTTTCACAAATGAAACCAGGGTGAGATCATTTCTACTTTTAATTTTCTGGTTCTCCTCCACACTGCAGCACAGTAAAATTTTGGAGGCTGCAATGTGAAAGCAATACTTAAACTTATACCCAGTTCTCCTTTTAATTTTATTAAATCATGAAAATATTTCTGGGAGAAATAGATTTTGAAATAGATTTTGCAAATCACACTGCCAGCTACTTTAAAATAATAAATGTCCAGTGTTAAATTCTTTGGCACTGTTTCTGAAGTGCCCAAATGCTGGATGATGGGTTCAACCCTGCTCTCCTGTTGGCCTGTCCAGCTCTTCTCTCAGACAACCAGGCCATGAGCTGTTCAGCAAATGTTTTGCTCAGAGCAGTGCTATCACAAAAAAGAATAGTAAATAAATAAAGGGTGGAAAGTTTCTTGTCATTAAGTTTGTGTTGATAATTTAAGACTCGAAAAGAAATGAAGAAATCCTGATTTTTGGGTTTTGGAGCCTACTGTAAGTTGTGGTACTTAACAGCACACTCCAGGGCTGAGGCTGCTCCACGCCTTGGCTTGTGCTGGTGGCTCCCAGCCAGCTGGGAATAGTGTCTGGAAGCTGAACATTTGGTTCAGAAACGTTGCTCAGCCCACCTTCCCACACGTCCCCAGGCTTTGGGAACAGTCAAGGGCGCCACAATGTTTTGGGTTTGTCTTTCAAAACACGCGCCCCTCTTAGGGGCAAACCCCAAAACTGATAAATCCCCCAGGCAGGGGCCTGGGGTTCGGGTGTTGGGCAGGATTTATCATTGGTGTGCTCAGAAGGGCGTTTTGCTGGCTCTGCTCCGTGATCCACTTCACGATAGGGTTTAGCGGGAATGGTGGTGTTTGGTTGAAGGTTGGACTTGATGATCTTGGAGGTCTTTCCCAAACTTAATGGTTTTGTGACTCTGTGGATCTGGTTCTGTGCTCTCTCCCAGCTGCCTCCCAGCAGCTCCTCTGTTTTTGTGTGTGACGTGTCAGCATTTGGAATGGATTTGGTGGGAGTGCTTCGAGTGTCTTCCCCCCTGGCTGGTGTGAGAGCCTGGTCTTATGTTGTAAGTTTATAGAATAGTAAAAAAGCAGCAACTGGATAAATTCATGAAAGAAATTTCCGCCAACAGCAGCCAAGCACAAAGACAGCACCTTTCTCCTGTGAAGCCCCTCAGCGGCTCAGGGGAGGGCAGGAGATTATCCTGGAGATGTTGCACTTAGGCTTTTCCTGGTTTTATACACTTTGCTAGCCCTTCTATGGACCCATGGTCTGAGCCTGCTCAGCGTTCCTCATGTGGGCACTCTCAGACAGGAGTGGGCCAGCTGCAAGGGCTCTGGATGGTTGGCAAAGAGAGGCCAGAAGAGACTTCTGGGTCTCAGATGTTGGTGTATTTTTGCCAAATCCCCTTTGGTAGGAGCGGGAAGCTGTGGCAGCTTTCTGCTGGAGGGTTTGTTGTTGAGTTTGTGTTTCTGCTCACAGCGGATCAGGGTCCCACCGTGTCGCCTGCCCATGGGAACACTGCTGGGAACTGCAGGGTTTCCTGGGACAAAACCCTCAACAGAGCCCGAAGAGCAGTCCCTGGTTATTTGTTGTTGTCACACGTGTGTCAGTGTGTATAAACACTCTTTGGATAGTGGGAGCTCACCACCTGCATCCCTCCATCCTGGAATAACCTTCTTAGCTTTGAAAAGCAATCAAGTGACCCTGTTTTCCTCTTATCATAATTGCAGTGGCAATAAGTGGTTTGGAGAGCCCTTAACATTGTTCCTTTCACTGGCCAGGTTGTGTCTGTCTGCTTTTTGATGTTTTGACTGTCCAGAAGAGTCTGGGGATGACCCTTGGCACTTAGATATCCTCTCCAGAACAAAGGAATAATTCTGTGAATGAAACACAAGACTGAAATTGAAGAGTTGTCTGGTTCTCACAAAATCTTCTTCTGTGGCTCTGGGCAGGTTATATGATCTGTCTTAGATTTTCCAGCTCAAGAAATGAAAAGAAGTTACTTCATCAGCTCACATCAAAATTGTCAATGCTAGCTGGTGTTTGGGAGACAGCAGGATTACACATTTTGGTTGGTGTTTCTCATAGATTTGAGTGGTTACAGTGTCTGAGGGAGGTTTAGTTGAGCCTCTGGAACCCCCTTGCCATAGAAGGTCCTTTGCCTTGTCCTTGTCCTCTTTAGAGATGGAAAAACATCACCATGCCAGCTTCAGGATGGCTTTGTCCTGGTGGACCTGAGGGGGTTTTTGTGTGCTGAGATAAGCAGTGGAGCATCAGCCAGTGGCCTTAGCAGAGTGCCAGGGGTTTTGGTGTGCCAGGAGATCAATTGCTGTGTCATTATAAAGGTGGCTATTTCCAGGTCAGAGCTCAGGTACCCTACAACAAACTCTCAACACCTCGAGTATTTTATCCTCGGTCTGTGGGTAAACTCCTCCTTTAGTGCTGCCAGGCTGCCATCTTTCACAGATGGTGAATTTTCTTCCAAACTAGCAGTAAATAATTCTAACAACAATAATAAAAAGTTGCTTCTATTTTATGTTTTTAGCACTGACAATAGCCTTTGGAAAAGTCCAGTGTTCCTTGCCGAGGAGGTCGCCATGGCTACTGTCCATGCTAGGTTTAACAGCCGTGCTGGCTAATGCAGCACAAACAGATTTGGCTTTTCCTTCTGGCTGTAATGAATAGCAAACTGCTGTGTATTCATTAAGGGAAGCAACTTGCAGAGGTTAAGTGTTTGATTTCTGGAGCTGCTGTTGAGGGCAGTCATCAAAAATAAATTGGGCAGCCAAGGAAGAAAAGGGGTTTATAAGACATAAAGTGGGAAGAAAATAATTGCTACCTCATTCCTTGTTTCTTTCCTTGGGTTTTGCAGCTGTAAGTCAGGATCTCTGGGTCCCAGCTATGCAGATTTTTGTTAGATTTGATCAGATTTGCTGGAGAATGAGCTTTGTTTCTGACAGGAACCCATCTGAGTAATTCAGCAAAAATAAACAGGCTCTCGGACTGCAGTCACCCAGGCCAGGCAGGACGGAGGAGAACGGGGCTGCCTTCAGAGTCTGAGCAGCACCAGTGAGTCCAGACAATGCTCTGTCCAGGCTGGGAAGGCTCCTCATCATCCAGGCCCTGCCACAGCCTGCGAGGAGGGATGGGCACATTTCACATTCCTGCTGTAGGATGTGAGGAGTCTCTTCCTTTCCCGTCTTGGTTGAGTTTGTTGCACATAAAATGGAAACAGCACAAATTAAAGATGTCACTAGTGGTGTCAGCACAGTGAACAGCCTCATCATCCTCAGGGAACACCCCTGGCCTCCTCCATGGCCTCTCAGGGGCAGCAACATTCCCGTTGGTCTCCAAATAAGTGTTTTCCAGCCCTTTTTCCTGGTTAATGTCCTTCTGCTGCTCCTTGGTTTGGGCTTTGGTTATTTCCTACTTGCACAGTTTGGCTGCTTAAAAATGCATCTTGTTTAAATGAATCCAGCACACCCATCGATCCAGATGGCATTGTATTAGTGACCTGTCCTCTTTAATTATGTGCAACTAATTTTTAATTTTATGTTCTCTGCAAACATGACTGGGAATGATTTTCTGGCTGCTTGTAAATCAGTGATAGATATTGAATCCTTTCAGGAACTGCTTTCTCTTGGAAGAAATGAGGATTCTCTCATTACAGTTGGTTTTCAAAATTTATCAGCTGTTTTTTTTTAATCCACTTAGTATGTGTTTACATTGATTTCTGTTTTAGGGCTGGTTGTGGTTTTTTTTTAATTTATTTTTTTGACTCAACATCTTGTGCAATAGTAAGGCGTGCAAAAATCTAAGTCTTTTATGCTAAAGCAGTTATCTTTCTCAACCAAACCCATAAATCTTATCAGGAAATAACTCGAAGTCTGTTTGACAAGTCTGGTTTTCTTTCTTCTTTCCCATATAAAGACATCCAGGCTGAATTTCTTGCTGCACCATTTTCATCCAGGTTTGCATAGGTGTTCACACCTGCAGAAAAATTAATTTGAAACCTTTCCCCGCGTTTCTCTGTGTGAGGTGGGTGGTTGTATCTGCCATGGGTATGGGAGCCAGTGTATGTGAGGGTCTGTGAATAAGCATTTGTTTTCCGTGCATTGGGCTGAAATCTTTTGTTGCCTTTATGGGTAAAATGAAACTTGGTGGTGAATCAGCCCCTTTAAAGTCACACACAGTGCTGTAGATCTGGAGCCTGCTGCTAGAGATCAGTGATGGTAAGAGCATCAGAAATTTAAAACATCTTTATTTGGATGCTGAAAGCCTCCGTGGTTAATAGAGCTCGGGTATAAGGTTTTTATTAGAGAGAAACCCCTGTAGTTCAGGGGAAAAGCCAGGCCCCAGCTGATCAAATTAAGCAGAAGCATCCTCACGCACGGGATGGGCTGCAATTGCTCACTTCAGAATTTCTCTGCCTCTCTCTGCCTTTCAGCTGAGGACTGCACTGCCACAGTCAGGGCATTGCCTCTGCTGCTGCCAGGTGTCCCCGTTGTCCCTCTGTGCTCAGGGAACAAAGTCTCAGGAGTGGATTCTGGTGATGCTTTAAAGGAGAAGATCGTTGACTTGTGGGCTGGAGAGACAGAACCAAAGGGGGACATTTGGGGCTGCAGAGGAAAAGCACTGCTTGGTTTGAGAAGAGGCACTTCAGGCACCCAGAGGGAGCAAACACAAAATCCTCACAGGGCAAAACTTGGGTGTGGCTCTCCAGGAGCAGCAGGTCAGAGCTCAGATCCCTGTCCAGCAGCACAGTCTGTGTGGAGTTACTGTTGGGCTCCTTGGGACATTGCCAGGGAGATGGGATAGGTGATGAGGAGCTTGGAGAAGGCTTTAAAACCAGGCTTTGAGCGTTTTTTGGATGAATCAGAGGGAGAAATGCAGAAGAATTCAGGAAAAGGAGAGTTGCAACATCAGTGTGATGCAGTGTGACGCAGGAGAGGCGTGGGGGCCTCTCGTGGGAGGTGCTCAGGAAGGTGCTGGTGCTCAGGGATTCCCAGACTCTGGAAGGAACACTCCACGAGTGAGGAAGGAGCCCAG
Source organism: Eulacestoma nigropectus (assembly GCA_013397775.1). Classification (NCBI taxonomy): domain Eukaryota; kingdom Metazoa; phylum Chordata; class Aves; order Passeriformes; genus Eulacestoma; species Eulacestoma nigropectus. The sequence goes on from VZTE01000108.1 coordinate 1,157,552, forward strand.
GAGGGATCTGAGCTGGCCCATCCCCTCCAGCCGAGATGGAGATCAGCACAGATGCTGGGACTGGTGCTCTTACCCGAGACGTGAACAATACTTTGCCCTATTCAATTTTTACTTTACTAAAATGAATATCATGGACTTCTTAATAGTCATAGGAGCATAAAAATCTCAGTGTATCACAATTCATCATCCTTTAAAAATTGAATTTCTGTTGAATTATGCCTTGCTGCTGTAGTGCTGGGGAAAAGCTCTTATTATTCATAACTATAAATACAGCGATGTCGAGATTTAACTGGTGCCTGAAGGCTTTATGCTGCACTTTGGTATTGACAAAGCAAACACTCTTATGGATCGCTTTGAGTTTATGGGGCCGGAGGCAGCTGAGCCCTTCCCCACTGCTGGGAGCAGAATGCAGCAATCCCCCTCTCCAGTCCCCATCTCTCAGCAGGCAGGAGGGCTTGGGGTCACTTTGGCCCTTCAGGACAGAGATAAAAGACCACCAAGAAAAGGACATTAAAGACATGAATACCCAGTTGAGTGGGTGAGGAACACTCTTGGTCGGGGTGCTGGGGGACACGTTTCAGGAGCAGCACCAGCTTGGAGGGAGTGCTTGGGTTTTTGGAGAGAAGCTTCCATGGAGTGAAGGACAAGGGGGAAGAGGTGGGGAATGAGATGACTCCTCCAGAAACCACCTGAATGGCCTGGGCCTGCAGTTGGAACTTAGTTGGAACTTAGTTAAAATTAAACTTTTAATTTAGTTGGAACTAAATTAAAGAGGCTTTATTTGCTTTTTGTAGGAAGGTTCTCACATCCTCTTCTTTGTGGGCATCAATGAACGCTTGAATGTTCCTCCTTGTCCCAGCTGAACATTTAAACAGACATTGGCTCCATCGTGCGATGGCTGATGGGGACAGCCCTGGCCGGGTAGGAGTTTGCTCAAGTTTATGTTTTGCTTGTTGAGCATCTATTTTGGGCCTGAAACACGGAAAAGTCCCACAATTTGGTGCTCAGCTGAGGCTGAGCTTGAGGCTTTCACGTGGATTTTACTGTAACACAAAAGAGAAGGGAGTTAATCTTTTACAGGAAATAATTAACATATGGAAACAATTCTTAAAAACGGGATTGGGTAAATTTGGTCTCTAGGGACGAGGTGGGAAAGATTCTGACTGGATTTGGAAGGAATTTTTTTGTGTGTGGTTATAATTAGAAATTTACACATAGCAAAAGAAATCTTGCTGTTGGATGTTGGTTATCATGGCCCGTAGGTTGTTTGGAGTTTTGTTTGGTTTATGAACTCTTTTCTTTAAATAGCACTTGAGCTTTGCAGAAGTTTGGCAGTGGCATGTTTAACTTTTGACTTAGTTTGGATGTTCAATATTTTAGTTACAAAATAACTCTGATGCATTTTTATTTTTAATAACAAAAATTAATAATCTCTTGGGAACTGAAATTCTGTATTTGAGAAATTGCAAAGCCTCCATTTTGGGCTTTGTTCCACTGAAAGCAAGACAACAAAATCGGTGATTTCATGGTGGTTGTATTTTCTACTGCATTTCAAAATTGGTTTCTGTGGAAGTGTGCAGAGCGATGATGGAAAGTTCTAAAAATGAGATACCTGAGTTCAGGGCTGGAGCCCCTCTGCTCTGGAGCCAGGCTGGGAGAGCTGGGGGTGCTCACCTGGAGAAGAGAAGGCTCCAGGGAGAGCTCAGAGCCCCTTCCAGGGCCTAAAGGGGCTCCAGGAGAGCTGGAGAGGGACTTTGGACCAAGGATGGAGGGACAGGACACAGGGAATGGCTTCCCACTGCCAGAGGGCCGGGATGGATGGGATATTGGGAAGGAATTGTTCCCTGGGAGGGTGCAGAGCCCTGGCACAGGGTGCCCAGAGAAGCTGTGGCTGCCCCTGGATCCCTGGCAGTGTCCGAGGCCAGGCTGGACGGGGCTTGGAGCAGCCTGGGACAGTGGAAGGTGTCCCTGCCCATGGCAGGGGTGGCTTTAATGTTCCTTCCAACCCAAAGCAATCTGGGATTCCATGATTTTTTTTACTGAAAGGCAGGAGGTTTCTGACCTTCCAGTCCTGGAGCTGTGGGATGCAAATGCCAAGGCAGAGGAAGGACGAGTTGATCAGTGAATCCCTAATAAAAGGGGAGATGCAGCTTGGTGCTCTGAGAGCTGGGCTGGTGCCCAGGAAACCATGGATGGGGAATGCTCTGGTCCCTGTGGGTGAGCCATGGCACGGGGACAGTCACCAGGGCAGGGTGACAGCTGTGGCAGTGCTCAGCTCTTGCCTCCAGCACATCTCTGAAACTCAGGAGCAGGCAGTGTTTGTGCTTGGGTTTTTCCATGGGAATGGGCCCTTTATCACTCCATCAGAGCCTCTCCAGGCTGGTGCAGGTTCCTTAAGGCTGTTCTTTCACCTGATTTTGGCAAGGCAGGTGGGTGCTGGTTAATGATTGCCTGGGACTGCTCCTGGCTGGGCTCAGTAAATGCCTGAGTGAGCACAGAGCTGATCCTGAGCGAGGGACCACATCCTGGGGCTCATCCCAGCACAGGGAGCCGCGCTGGGGCAGCACCAGCGCCTTGGGTCTGACCCTCCTTCCTCCCAAAACCAGCAAGAGCGGGTCCTGCTCCTCAGTGCAGACTCACAGAGTCTGAACCTGACAGGAACTGGAGAAACTGGGGAGCTGAGCCTCAGGTGGTGGCAGCTGGGGTGGCACAGCAGCACGTGGGTGGAAGGGAAGGCCTGCATGCCTTAACTTGTAGGATTTTGCCAAGGGAAATTTAGGTAGGATTCAGGTTGGATGTTAGGAAAAAGTTTTTTACTGAAAGAGTGATAAAGTTCTGGTAGACTCTGGTGGAGTCACCATCCCTGGATGTGTTATAAAAAGATTGGATGTGGCACTCGGTGCCGTGGTTTCACTGAGGTGGTGTTAGGGCATGGGTTGGACTCGGTGATCTTGGAGGTCTCTTCCAACCTGGTGATTCTGTGATTTCATTTAAAGCCGGGCTTTGCTCCTTGCACGTCTGCTTCTTGCAGAGGAAAGAAACCCCAGCTCAGAGGCCCAGGCCTCCAAGCAGATGTTCTTTTATTTATTAAATAAATTGGTTGCTGCTAAAAGATGCTTCTAATTATTTATTTTCTTTTTATTTATTTCTTACATATCTACGTCCTCCTGATGCTCTTGGAGGGTGCAGGGACCTGAGGTGGGGACCCAGGGCAGCTCAGCCACCTTCCCATGCAGGACCTGTGGCGTTGCTGGGCTGGCCCCAACCCCTGGGGCACCCACCCAGCAGCGCCTTCAGGTGACACCCCCAAAGGCCCTTTCATTTTTATCGATTTGCCAACATCCCAGTTATTCCAGCAATGCCTGGCTGCTGTTCCTGGCCATTCCTGGCTGCCCAGCCGGCTCCGTGTCGCGTGGTTTAATGATTGCAGATTTTAGTGCTGGTTAAATAGTGCTCAACAAGGAAACGGGGGAAAAACCACACTGGGATAATCTAAGAAAAACAAGGATTATAAAAATGGCTCGGAGGTGCTGGCTGCTGGAAGCAAAACCTATTTTGTGGGTTTGTTGCTGCACCTTTGCTTGGGGAAAAAAAAAAAAATTGGAGCAGTTGTTGCACTCGTTTTCTCAGCAGATGGGCTGCTCCGTCGGCGACTCGTTCACCCGTCTGGAAAGCCATTATGTTGCTTGGCCCAGTCTTGATTTGCACTTCTATTAGCACGGACTTAACTACTGCTGCCTTGGGAGGGAGGCTCCATGGATTAGTTCCCCTTGAAAACAAAAAAAAACCCAAAACAAAATCAAGCCCGTGATGCACCACGGAAATGTTTCTTTAAAAAAAAAAAAAAAAAAAAAAAAAAGGAAAAAAAATTTGGTGCCATTTTGGCGCCATTTTGATTCCAAATGTTTCAAAATCTTCCGGAAGGTCACCTTAAAATTCAGGTTATTGGTGCCAATGCAAGAGGAAATTTAAAATAATACAATGATGAGTGGTGCTGGCTCCACAGCCTTTTTTACAGCATCGTCTGCCGTGGGGAGTTCTCCTTGTGTAGGTCAAGAAATTCACTGTTAATGTTTTATGTTTAATTCTCTCGTTATAAGGAAGGACACGATTCATGACATTGGCACTCCTGTGGTGCTGGCAAGAGCTGCTGGAAAAAGATCCACTCTTGGCATGCTCAGGGGTCCCCAAAGCTGACCTGGACCACGATGGGGACAGGGGCAGGGACATGGGCAGAGACAAAGGCAGAGACAGGGCCCTCTTCTCCCCTGTCAGGCAGAGCAGGATTTCTCCCTCAAGCAGCCCTGCACTTGTCTGGGGGGTCAGTCAGGGAACCCACATGTGGGTGGCTCAATACATGGATATTCCACAGGGCTGAAGCTCCCAGTCACTTATTTTAGTGTATTTGCTAAAACTTTAATAGGAGCTACCCAAAAAAGCCCCAAAAAGGGTTCCTAAGTGTTTTCTTTAACATTTTTTTCTGAGTACAAGTCTTTATGAGCTTGAGGTATTAAAGGCTTTCCCAAAATTCAACTGTGCTGGCCCTGGGATGGGATTTGGGCAGCATCTGCATGGTGGCTACGTGGGACTGGAGCCTGCTGGGGCGTGGGTTGGACTGGGGCTGCTTGTTAAAATTCTTCCCAACTTCCTCACTGCCCCAAAGCCTTTGCTTTCTGCCCAGTGCTGAGGAGGACATGGCTCAGTGATGCTGTATATTTATTTCCTGGCTCTGTTTGAAAAGTAAATGAGTGGGAGTTGCTGTGACTCCACCAGGCCGCCAAGCACGAGATACGGCCATGATTCATTGATGTTATTTCTTCTTCATTTCATCAAAAAAGGATAAAAATTTCTATGAACAGCAGTGTAAAGGCCCATTTGGAGTTGGTTTGTGCCACCGGCACCGGCTGTGCCATCCTCAGCACCTCAGCTGGGATTAACCACTCACCTGTGCAGCCCCAGTCTGGCTCTGGCTGTGTGTACCGGGCTGGAGGCACAGCAGGAGGCAGGAGATGGGGCTGTGGGTCTGGCCCAGAGCTGGGTGCTGCTCTGGTGCTGGGTGCCCACTCTGGGGGCTGGGTGCTGCTCCCGTGCTCAGGGCTGTGCCAGTGCTGGGTTCCTGCTCCAGTGCTCAGGGATTTTCCAGCACTGGGTGCCCTCTCCAGCACTGGGGTCCTGCTCCAGCACTGCCCCAGCTCTGGGTTCCTGCTCCAGTGCTCAGGGATTTTCCAGCACTGGGTGCCCTCTCCAGCACTGGGGTCCAGTTCCAGCATTGGAGTCCTGTTCCAGCACTGGGGTCCTGCTCCAGCACTGCCCCAGCTCTGGGTTCCTCTTCCAGCTCTGGGTTCCTGCTCCAGCCCTGGGTTCCCTCTCCAGCTCTGGGTTCCCTCTGCAGCTCTCGGTTCCTGCTCCAGCTCTGGGTTCCTTCTCCAGCTCTGGATTCCCTCTCCAGCCCTGGGTTCCCTCTGCAGCTCTGGGCTCCTGCTCCAGCTCTGGGTTCCCTCTGCAGCTCTGGGTTCCTGCCCCAGCTCTGGGTTCCTGCCCCAGCTCTGGGTTCCCTCTCCAGCTCTGGGTTCCTGCCCCAGCCCTGGGTTCATGCCCCACCTCTGGGTTCCCTCTCCAGCTCTGGGTTCCTGCTCCAGCCCTGGGTTCCCTCTCCAGCTCTGGGTTCCTGCCCCAGCTCTGGGTTCCTGCCCCATCTCTGGGTTCCCTCTGCAGCTCTGGGTTCCTGCCCCAGCTCTGGGTTCCAGCTCTGGGTTCCTGCTCAGTGAGGCTGCAGAGAGCCCCAGGCTGGCTGTGGTGGGAGGCCCCACTCTATTTTTGTGTATAATCCAACTCCTGGTGCGTTCCCGCCCCGGAGCAGGGCAGGAGCTCACATTTTGCACGTCATTAATAGCGCGACTTCATCTCCCAAGAAGAGTTTTCCTGTGATACTGCTGTAAAACAAAGCAAAACAGAGCAACCTTTCTTCCTTCAGTATCTCCATTGCACCACCCCCTCCCAAACAAACACAAAAAAATCCCAATTCTTCCTCTCATCTGACGAACAATGACTCATTCAGATTTTTTTTTTTCCTATTTTTTTTACTGTTTTTTTAATTTATTTTCATTTTGGCCTGTGCCTCTGTGGGGCGGGGCTGGCAGCGGCACCCCTGGTGAGGATTGCCCAACTCCAACCAGCCCCTGCTTCCAACTCTTTCTAACCCTACCAAAACTTTTTTAAGTGTTTGGACTGAAATTCTGCAAGCCAGGTGTCTGCCTAAGGGGGAAATTTGTTTGGAGAAGCCGCAGCAAAAACTCCCACTGCCCTGGCTGATGAATGGGCTCAGGGGAAGGAGGGTTTGCCCGCGGTGAGCCCAAAAATTGATGGGAATGGGGAGGAACCCGGCTTTTCTGAGCCCTTAGAGGGGATCTTCTACCTACTAATCTAAAGATTTTCCTGATCTTTAGGAATTGTTGTGAGTTTGAGACCTCCCCCCCTAAATGTGGTTAAACATCCCGCAGGTTTGGGCCTGGCACCATCACCGAGCCTTTTGCTTCAGGGAAGGAGGAAAACCACGGCTGGGTGTCAAGTGGGAGAACTTTTTCTGTTTCAGGGATGTGGCACTGAGGAAAAACGCCCTGATCCAGCTGAGTTATTCACCTTGAGAAGGACCCGAGGTGTGAATGCTCAGCTGAGCCTCGGGAGGTGTCAGCCGGGGGCCTGAGCAGAGCATCCCTGCCCAAACCCAGGGAGGAAGGGAAGTGCAAATATGGGAGGAGAAAAAAACCCAACCAGAAAAAAAGAGAAAATAATAATAATTTCTAGAAAATATTCTAAAAATTTTGATTCTAAGTAAAAAAAGTCTGGGGGCCTGACGGAGCCCAGCCAAGTCAGTCTGGCTGCCGGAAATTTTATTTTTTTTCCCCCCTTATTTTAATTTTTATCTAAATCAGACGGAATGCTGGATGCATTGAGGGCCCCATGGAAGGAGTGATGAGTGTTCACCTGGTGGCTGGTGGCAATCAGGGCTGGTGGCATTGTCACACAGGGTACATTCCACCCAAATTTTGGGCAGTTCCTGACTTTCTGATTTTGCAACAGTGTTATTTTTTTCAGTGTGGTTTTAATGTGAGCCCTGCATAAGGTTCTGTTTCCAGGATGGGCTTTTAATCCTGGAATTATCTGGTGGTGCTGACCATGGTCCCTCAGACTCCCTGCGATTTATGAGCTCTTGGTTGATGCCTCCCCTTGTTTACTTTCTCCCACTTTATCTGCTAATTTCCAGATTCTTTCACGTTTTTCCTTTCAACCTAATGCCTTAATTCTGGTGTTTTATTAATCTATCTAATTATGTTGAGTTCAAGTTGTTTGAAATCCACTTATGTTGGTATAGGAAGTACTTACTGTATTAATCAAATGATCCAAGGTGGCTTCTCCTCTGAAGGCCTTAATTTGTGCTATACATATTCCTGCTAATAACATCCAACTTTGTAACAATGCACATTTCCTCTGTGTTTCCAAGGAGACCCTGAAATACATTAATTCTCTGATTTTTTTCAAGTACACCAATAATTTATCCGGGATTGTGAGATGTTCCCTTGTGTGGACACATCAAACACCAGCAGCCTCCAAAATCCCAGCAATGGTCTTTGTGCAGGGTTGGCAAAGGGCTGGAGGGAAACAGCTGCTTATCACATGAACTGGTTCTCTTCAAGATTTCAAATATATATATTAAATAGAAATATTTTTATTATATGTGTTATATATTATATCATACAATATATAATACATTTGAAATAGCACACTGGATATTTAATATTTGTATAGTATAGTTAATACAGAAAAAGTTGTCTTAAAAATTTCACAATTTTATTTAAATCAGCTTTTAGGAGGCAGGTAAGGAAGAGGACCCTGGGAGGGCTCTCATTTTGGGGGGGAAGCATCTCTTTTGTGATCAGTGTTTTGTTTCTCCTCCCAGAGAAACAGGACACTGGTGGTGCTGGGTTTTGCTCCGTGGGTGTCTCTGGGCAAACGCCGTGGATGAAGCTTCGCTCCACCTCTGCAGGAGCAGAATGGTGATTCCCACCTGGATTTATTGGATTTTTGTGAATGTTTTCCCTTGCTGGCTCATACAGGCAGTGAAACCTTGTAAAGGGGCGAGAGTGGGGGTTTCCCCCAAATTTTGTGTCCCTGCACACCCCAGCTCCATGGTGAACACTGGACAGGGGGAAGGTCATCAAAAACCTGCAGAAACCAAGTCTGTGGGTCAAACTGGAGGTTCCAGGGGTGGGATGTAGCTCTGGTTGGAGCTGTCCATGACACAGAGCAGCAGAACCAGGGAAGGGAAGGTGGCACTGAGTTAATTCTAGGTCTGACAAGCCCTGATGCTGCTGAGGTTAAATCTCTGGGGTTTGGTTAGAGGAGACCAAAGGTGCTCAAGGAGCAGCATCTCAGTTGCTGGGACATCAGAGACAGCACCAGCCACGGTGACTCTGTGGGAAAGTGGGAGAAACTGGGGGAACTGGAGGCATTTAGGGCACTGAACAGACTTTGGCTGATGCCTTCAGTCTCTCTGCATCCAGAGCCACGCGGTGCCGTTGGGAACAGCAGGGAGGTGGTAGGAACACTGACAGCGTGGGGCTGGTGCTCCAGCCTCTGCAAGTGCCCTGCTCTGCCCTCTCTGCTCTGCAGGCTTTGCCCTGTGCTTGTTTTCTGGCATGAAAGTCGTTGTTTCTGAACAACCCAAAAGCAGGGCAGTGCAGGAGCCGTGGCACGGGCTTGGCTCCCAGGGAGGATGAGCATCCCTGTGCCTCAGCATACGGACACCAGTGGCTATTCCAGGCAGCAGCTGCCAGGATGAGGGTTGGGTACCAATTGTTTTCTCCCATCCTGTGCTCCTCTGCCTATGGAAGTGTTTGTTTGTCTGCTGGGTGATTTGGGAGCAAGAGTTCTCCCAGCTGGACTGGTCCTTCAGCACTGGGCACGTTCCAGATGCCAACCCCTATCCTGGCCTTAAGTGTGTCACTCCGAGAATAGCATGAAGGTTTCAAACTGAAGGAGGGGTACTTTTTTTGTGTGTGGTGGTTAATGATTAATTAGGTCAAATTCTCCAAAATTAGGCTGCTGGAGAAGGAATGGGCCAACAATTTGCATTTTGACAAAACCTTTTGACAGAAACCGACAGGGGCTGATTCCACCTCCTCCCCCTCATGCTCCGTCCCATGCCCCAAACTCACTTTTCCCCAGAAGAGGTTCATTTTAAAAATTGTATCCATTAATATCCCAATTTCCTTTTCCCCCCCCCTTTTCAAATCTTGCATTAAACCCCTGTAGATTCTGCTTTAAGTAGGCAATTAAGCTAACAACATAATTATATCCCTTAATGCTCATTTTAACCGGTTTAGAGAAGAAACAAAAGGGGAAAGCAGCTTCAAATATATGGAAATAAAAGCTCTGTTGTAAAGATATTTTTGATACTCGCGATAATTTGTGCAGAGTGCAGAGTTGGCCCAGTAGAGGCTGCGGGGAAGCCTGGAGGTCACATTTAAGAGCCTCACAGGCACTGTGGGGTTTTACCTTCTGAATGTCCTTTTTCTGAACCCTTCAAAGTTCGGGGCATCCCGGGAGACTCCAGAGCATGTCCACTTCATATTGCAACACAGTGGCTGCGTAGCTGCTGCCTGAGAGGGTTTTCTCTCTTTTATTACCTCTGCAGTTACTCACCAGAGACCAATGGTGGGGCTGCGCGCTGCCGCTCGCCACGCGTGCGAGCGGAAAAGGGAGCGCTGCGAAGGAGCACGGATGGGAATTATTGCAGTGGGGCTATGCCAGGGCTGGGAGGCTCCTGTGCTGCCAGGCACAGCCCAAGGGTGGCCGTGCCCTCATGGCAGTGAGCAGGAAAATTGTTGTGGGGCTGGAAAACTGCTGTGGGGCTGGAAAACTGCTGTGGGGATGGAAAACTGCTGTGGGGCAGGAAAACTGCTGTGGGGCTGGGTAACTGCTGTGGGGCAGGAAAACTGCTGTGGGGCTGGAAAACTGCTGTGGGGCTGGAAAACTGCTGTGGGGATGGAAAACTGCTGTGGGGATGGGTAACTGCTGTGGGGCTGGGTAACTGCTGTGGGGATGGAAAACTGCTGTGGGACTGGAAAACTGCTGTGGGGCAGGAAAACTGCTGTGGGGCTGGAGAACTGCTGTGGGGCTGGGTAACTGCTGTGGGGCAGGAAAACTGCTGTGGGGCAGGAAAACTGCTGTGGTTTTGTGCAGGGCACACAGCATCCACAAAAATCTGTCTGCAAGGCACAAAGTTTTGTGAAGCTCCTCGGAGCCTGGAGCCAAGGAGCTGCTTTGGCATCTTGCTGGGGAAGGCAGCGCTTGGCTGGAGCCTGGCGTTCTGAGGTTAACTGGAGAGAGGCTGAGGGTGCAGCACAGGCCCAAAGAACTGTGGACTTTGCAGAATAGAATAGAATAGAATAGAATAGAATAGAATAGAATAGAATAGAATAGAATAGAATAGAATAGAATAGAATAGAATAGAATAGAATAGAATAGAATAGAATAGAATAGAATAGAATAGAATAGAATAGAATAGAATAGAATAGAATAGAATAGAATAGAATAGAATAGAATAGAATAGAATAGAATAGAATAGAATAGAATAGAATAGAATAGAATAGAATAGAATAGAATAGAATAGAATAGAATAGAATAGAATAGAATAGAATAGAATAGAATAGAATAGAATAGAATAGAATAGAATAGAATAGAATAGAATAGAATAGAATAGAATAGAATAGAATAGAATAGAATAGAATAGAATAGAATAGAATAGAATAGAATAGAATAGAATAGAATAGAATAGAATAGAATAGAATAGAATAGAATAGAATAGAATAGAATAGAATAGAATAGAATAGAATAGAATAGAATAGAATAGAATAGAATAGAATAGAATAGAATAGAATAGAATAGAATAGAATAGAATAGAATAGAATAGAATAGAATAGAATAGAATAGAATAGAATAGAATAGAATAGTTTGGGAAGGGACCTTTAAAGCCCATTCAGTTCCAACCCCCCTGCCATGGGCAGAGACACCTTCCACTATCCCAGGTTGCTCAAAGCCCCGTCCAACCTGACCTTGGACACTTCCAGGGCTCCAGGGGCAGCCACAGCTTCTCTGGGCACCCTGTGCCAGTGTTTTACCACCCTCATGGTAAAAAGCATCTTCCTTATATCTAATCTAAATCTCCACTCTTTTAGTTTAAAACAATCTCCCCTTGTCCTTGGGAAGATAAAGCACCCCAGGTGTCTGTAATGATGTGCAGGTGAGCATCAGTTTTTCCTTTCTGATGGAAGAGCCTGTGGAATGTGGCACAGATTTATCTTTTGCCTGCCCAGCATCTCCAGCAGTGGGTGCTCCCAGGGCACTGGAGCAGGCTGGTGTCCAGAGGCTCTCTGGGGGCATCTGGAGGAGGAAACAGCCCTTGGCCTGGTATTTGTTCATCCAGAGGGTCACAGATCCGTGGGTTCATTGCTCCTTTCTCAACTCAGGAACCCAACCAACCCTGTCCAGCTCTGGCAGCGGCAGCCTGTGCTGCCTAACCCCAGTTTCCATTTGGGAATTGGGCATAAATGGTGGGCTTGGGGACTTCTCTCTCATCCTTCGCCATGACCCTGGGCTGCACCAGAATTCTGGGGAGCCAGTGGGACTTTCTGGCTTTTCTTCCTCAGGGTTTGCAGCAGCTGCTGGCCCGCAGATGGGCAGAGGGCTGATGGTGCTGCCTGCAAAATTCAACCCCAAAAAGGATCCTGTAAGAACATTTGTACCTTTTTTGCGTCACACTGGAGGCTTTCCAAGACAAATCTGTCCACTCTGCAGGGCTGTGCAAATAATTGATATTCTTGGTTTTCTTGAAGCTCTGAAAAATTGAAAAATTCCTTTTCAGGCTGAGCCGGAAGAAAAATAGATTGGTTTGAATTTTTGTTGTTGCCCAGGAAATAAGGAATATAATTTTGGGTTGCACAGGCTCGAGTCAAACAGAATCTGGGGCTTATAAGTGCTTCGTTTAGATTTTGAGCACATCTTACAATTCTTGCTTTAAAAAATAAATAGGATGTATTTTGCCTGTATGAATCAGAAAATTTTAAATGTCAGAGACGATGTCACTTCACAGTTTTTGAAACTGAGTGTCACACTCTGCTGTGGGAATGGTGCAGCAGAAATGACACCAATCCATGCCATGGCCCCGCTGTAGTTCCACTTCGGGCTGGAAATAATTTCTCTGCAGCTCTGTGCCCTCATCTGTTTCATCTCCAGGAATGATGGAGAGTTGAAGGTCACCCTGGTTGATCCTGGTGATGTTTTTCCCCCACAAACTGCTTGAAAAACCATTTCTTTAGCTCAAACAATTGCTCAGAGGTGGAGATGTGGGAGTGAGAAAGTGCAGGTCGATGGTCCCTGGTCACGTCCTGCTCTTCCCAGTGCCGTGCCCGGGTGGAGGGTTCTGGGGGAGGGCTGAGGGTCCCCCCTCTCTGCCCTTGGGCAGTGTTTGGGTTGTCTGGGCAGGGGGGGATGATGCTGCAGCTTTCACAGCTCCAGTGGACCAGGAAATGCTGTTTTCCCTCTGACTTTCCAAACCACCATCGTTCTTGGGAAGCCAGCAAAGCCACCCCCCTTGGGGACACCAGCTTGGCCTTTCTGAGGTTTTTGGTCTTTTTTATTTAGATTTTTTTTTTTTTTTTTACTTTTTTTAAATCTTGGAGGTTTGTTTGTTTGTTGATTTAGATCTGCTCGGGAAGTCGATCTGGTGATATTTATAGGATTTGTGGTTGGCTGATGGGAGTTATTTTGCAAGCAGAATTTCTAAGAATTCTCATTTCAGCCTGCTTTTTCTCCAACTTCATTTCCTCCCCTTCCTTCTCTTTTTTCTCTTTTTACTATTTTTTCCTTGCTTTTTTTTTACTTTTTTGGTTTTTGAGGGAGCCAGGCAGACTAAACTCTTTCTGAATTTCTCCCCCTGTAATTACTGCTCTTTTTTAAGTTTGAAGAAATTACCCAGCTTTGTGTGCCTTCCCCCTTTCTTACTTTTAGACCAATGTGGTTTGACTTTTTTTTTCCCTTTCCAAAGTAAAATTACCACCATTTCATGCTATTTAAACAAGCCAATCATACAAAACTGGGAGAGAAGGTGAAGTCCCACAGTTACCCTCCCAATGGAGAATGTTTTAGTTTCAACCTCAGAGCCTGTCTGTAAATGCTACCTGGGATTTTTTTTAATAAGGATAAAATTTATGTTTTGCAAATGCACAGCCTTTCCCACGAGCACTGGGAGGAGGTCTTGTGTGCCAGTCTTGGAGGGGATCCTTGACTGAGGCTGGACCTCCTCATGGTGCTGTTCCTGACACTATCTCACTGCAATACTTACCAAATTATGCATTTTTTCTCCCTATTCTAGATCTAATTTTCTGCCCTGAATTGCATTTTTCAAGTGTTTAAATTTTCATTGCTTATCTCAGATTGAAGCTGAACATTTGCAGCACGTTGCATCTCTGCGGTGCTGTTTGTTACGGAGGGACCCAAAGCGTCCTTCAAAATTTACCAAAAAAAGAGATAAAACCAGCCCTAAAATGTTCAGTTCTGCCCAGGGATCCCATGACTCCCACTGACACCCTAATGCGGAGCTGTGAGCTGGAGCAGCTCCCTGGGGGACACTCCACAGCCTCTGCAGGTTTGAAAGGCAAAGGTTCAGCCTCATCAAAGCGTCTTCCAAGAAGTGCTTCACCATCAGCATCTTCCAGCCTCCTTCAGGGACACCTCCCACTGTCCCAGGCTGCTCCAAGCCCCAATGTCCAGCCTGGCCTGGGACACTGCCAGGGATCCAGGGGCAGCCACAGCTTCTCTGGGCACCCTGTGCCAGGGCCTCCCCACCCTCCCAGGGAACAATTCCTTCCCATTATCCCATCTATCCCTGCCCTTGTCCTGTCCCTCTGTGTCCTTGTCCCCAGTCCCTCTCCATCTCTCCTGGAAGAGAGCCCTGGAAGGGGCTCTGAGCTCTCCCTGGAGCTTCTCTTCCCCAGGTGAGCACCCCCAGCTCTCCCAGCCTGGCTCCAGAGCAGAGGGGCTCCAGCCCTGGGAGCAGCTCCGTGGCCTCCTCTGGACTCGCTCCAGCAGATCCAGGACCTTCCCGTGCTGGGCCCCAGAGCTGGACACAGCGCTGCAGGTGGGGTCTCCCCAGGGTGGAATGAAAGAGGAGAATCCTCCCTTGCCCACGTTGCTGGGATGAGCCCAGGGCACGGGAGCCTGTGCCTGTGCTCCCAGCCCGCTCCGCTTGGGATGTGGCTCCCCCAAAACCCAGCCTCCAGGTCTTTCCCACCCATCCCATCAACCTGGAGCTGGGAAAGGCTGGAGCTGCTCAGGGGGAAGGTTCCTGGCGGTCCCTGTGTGCAGTGGGGCTGTCACAGCCCCGTCAGATGTTCCAGGCCGAGGCAGGAGGTGCCGAACTCCCGAACAAAATGAGTTGAACGCGACTGGGATTCCCTGGATAAATAACTCCTATTTTATTTTTTGTTTTCCCCATGTGCACTCCGAGTTTGTTAGATATGTTTGTTTTATCAACTTGGAAAAGTGCCTGTAATGGGATTTTTTAAAAAATTGATTTCCTGAGAGTTTCCTGTGAAATTGGAAGCCTGGAAAAACGGGTGGATTTCTGAAATGCTATCACAGGGCTCCTTCGCCCCTTTTTTCTCCCCTCAAGTAAAAAATAACAATACCTTCCTCCCCCCCAAGGTTTCATTCCATATACATTTATTCTTTAAAAATATTTCCAGCTGTTTCTTTTGCTGGGAAACTCATACCATCTGTAAACAACGGCTCCATGCACATAATTCTGTTGTTTTGCCCGGTCACTCTTATTTTCCAGCTTTTATAATATGAGAGTTCAGAGTAATCAGTAATGCCTTTTCTCCTCTTCACCCTCAATTTGATTATTTTTCTCATAAAGAACAGAGTAAGGAGAGCACTGAGCAACAGGAGATGGAAAAAATATTTTGATTACTTTTCAGTTGCTTATAATCAAAGAGTAACTCTTTAAATCCAGACCAATTTGCTGCATTGATTTATTCATCATTTTAATTTCATGACTGTTTCAGGGAAAAACAGAAGTACACAAGGTTGAAGCTTTTTAATACTGGTTTGAACATTTGTAGTTTTAGGTTAAAATTTATTTAATGTTCCCTTTCTTTGGTTACTTCTGTGGCATGTGCTGCTTGAATCTCCCTGGGCTGCCAGGGGAGAAAAATTGAAATTCAAAGCACAAATTCTGCCAGTACTTTCAGCAAGTTCATAAAATTACTCACATGAATATTGCCTTGACTCAGAGGCAACTGCTCACAGCCCTTAAACCTGTCTGGGACTGCCTGGGTACTTTGGGGCAGGATTGTGCCATTTCCTGGGGCTCAGCACCTGCCCAGGCCAGGGGCATCATGGTGAGCTCCCATTTCCTCCTTGCAGATATTTTTTTTATTATTATTATTATTTTGGTTGTTTCTTGAGGGGAAGCTGCAGCTGAGGAAATAGGCAGCGCATTCCTCCGGCCCCAGGAACTGACTCCTTCCCGAGCGGAAAATTCATCCCTTTTGGAGGCTGCCCTGGTGGATTGGCAAAGGCAGAGGATGAGGAGGGGACGAGCCCTCCTCAGCAGCTTAAAGCACTGGAGATCGTTGTCCTTCATGCAGGGGGTGCCCCGGCTCTGGGAACCAGAGCAAACAGCCTCAAGTGGCGCCAGGGAAGGTGTGGGTTGGATATTAGGAAAGATTTCATCATGAAAAGGATGGTCAGGCATTGGCACAGCTGCCCAGGGCAGTGGTGGAATCACCATCCCTGGAAATGTTCCAGCCTGGATGTGGCACTTGGGGACAGGGGTCAGTGGTGGCCTTGGCAGTGCTGGGGGATGGTTGGACTCGATGATCTCAGAGGGCTTTTCCAACCGCGGTGATTCCAGGATTCTGTGGAGCACAGCTCTGCTCGGATCACCCATTGGCTCAGCGTTGCTTCCTTCTCTTCATCCCCTTCAGGGGATGGTACTGAGCTTGGAGAAGTGACAGGGACAACACGAGGGTGACACAGGGCACTGCGGTGCCCCCAAAATCCGGGGCTTGGGGTTCCTCAGCATCCTCTGTGCTGGCAGCAGGAAGCAAAAATCCAGACTGAAAAGGGGCACGGGCACATTTATGGGTCCTTGTGCTCTGCAGATGTTCTGGTGTGATGTGGAGCTGCTCTGCTGTTTCCCCCTCCTAGTTAATAAAAATTAAATAGGAAACTGCCAGTGTCTTGCCCTTTGTTTAAAGAAAAGAAAAAAGGGAAAAAAAAAAGCACTTCCTGCATTTTCTGTGGCTCTGAAGTTAATAACCCCAGACAGCGCAGGTAGCAGGCCTGCAGTTATTTTTATGACACATTCCTGTGTCAGACCTGTTTTCAGTTGCTTCTGCCTTTGCCAAATTTTAATTATTTGGGGTGAAATTTTCCATGCTGGGTGCTGCCAGCTCCCTCCGAAACTGGACGTGTGGTTTGTGTTTGGACAAAAATTACTCAGCTGTCTCTGGGAAGGTGTTTAGGGGAAGCAGGGTGAGGGTTTGGGGTTCTTTTTCCTTTTTTGCCCTCAGGTAAACAAACAACTCAGCCCTCTTACCTCTGGAGAGGGAAGGTGCTGGGGGAGAGGGGCTGGGGCAAGCGGGGTCTGCTCCTCCTGCGCCCCCCAGGCAGAATTAGGGACCTCTCCCTTTGGGATGGGGTTCAGAGGCAAATCACAGGGGGTGGCTGTGCATGAATAAATAAATAAATAAATGGATTTAACCCCTTTTCCCCCTGGGGAGGGCTGTGGCAGTGCTTTGGGGGTGTCCCAGCACCCCCATCCCATCCATGGGAGTTGATCCGAGCGGGGCGTTCGTGGATGCAAATCCAAGCGATTTGAGTAATTGTTTCTAATCATAATTTAAGTGATCAGGCAGAAAGCCTGTGCTTAAGTCGTCTGAAATCTCATTTCACATTTTTATTGCTTTTAGTTATTTTTTTGTTTTGCTGTAACTGTTAAAATGTTGGGGTTTTTTTCCCAATACAGTGTAGCCCTCTCGATAAACATGGATTTCTCAGGTCAGTTCTACATCTGCTTGGACTCCTATTTTTTGACACGTTACCCTGTTAGGAGATGTTGACTGATACATTTCTTACTTATCACGATTCACTTTTTGCTTACAACTCGAGTCGAGGAGCATATGGCCCGAAACCACATTCTGCTTGTGTGCGTTTTCATTTAAAGGATATTTATTAGCATTAGTTAAACAAAACTACCCTAAATGCACCCAATGTGTAGAAAAGCAACTTCAGGGAATCATATTTTGAATTGTAAATGCTTTTATGGGGCAGATTGTGTGACATTCTCCAGCCTGTTCCAGCACCCCACATCCGGCCTCCCCTCTCGTCAGCAGATGCAAATTCTGCTCCTCTCCTTTTCCAATGAGAAATTAGGAAATCACCAAAATAAATTATTTGGGTAAATGGGAGTGCAGGAGATTTCTGTTCCCCCTCCCCAAAGATGTTACTTTGTTGGGAGCTGCTCTGACCCATTTTGGCACATTCTGGTTGAATGCTGATCTCCAGCCTTTCACCCCCTCGACTTCCTCGTGGTATTTTATTCCTCATGTGCCACTTTTTAGAATTTAGGTGGAATATTTCCTTTTAAATGGATTTTATTTTTGAATGAACAGGCTGGGAGAGCTGGGGGTGTTCACCTGGAGAAGAGGAGGATCCAGGGAGAGCTCAGAGCCCCTTGCAGTGCCTAAAGGGGCTCCAGGAGGGCTGGAGAGGGACTGGGGACAAGGGATGGAGGGACAGGACACAGGGAATGGCTTCCCACTGCCAGAGGGCAGGGATGGATGGGATCTTGGGAAGGAATTGTTCCCTGGGAGGGTGGGGAGGAGCTGGGGTGGAATTCCCAGAGAAGCTGTGGCTGCCCCTGGATCCCTGGCAGTGCCCAAGGCCAGGCTGGACAATGGGGCTTGGAGCAGCCTGGGACAGTGGAAGGTGTCCCTGCCCATGGCAAGGGTGGCACTGGATGAGCTTTAAGGTCTCTTCCAACCCAAACCAGTCTGGGATTATGTGGATTTGTTTATTTCAGCATCCAGAAACCTTTAAAGCAGCTTGATCTGATCTCATTCAGGCTGAGCTCGGTGTTTTTGTCTAATGAATCGTCTCCAAGAGCACCTTGGCTGTGTGGAACCCTCGAGATGAGAGCTCTTACCTGTCATGGTTCCTTTTTTCCCTATTTTTTTTCTTTCAAAATAAGGAAACTCGCCAGCACTGGGGAAGGTTGGGGTGTCTGTGCAGGGCCAGGGGCTGGATTCTATCATTCTTGTGGGTCAGAATATCCTTCCAGCTCAGGATATTCCATGGTTCCGTGACTCAGCGGGCGGTTTTCCTGTGGAATTCTCCTGGCAGGAGCCTGCACAAGGTCCCTGCGATCCAAGATGTGGCTCTTGGGTTGTGTGAGCTTGGGTTTGGGTTGTGCACAAAACTCTTTGAACAGACAGGAATTGTAAGGTTCCCATCTCTGGGGCATTTCAGGCCTCAGCGACGCCCAGCACCCCACAAGCTTTCTGCCCTGGCTCTATAGCAAATCTCCTTTCTCCCTTTTTTCCCCTCTTTTTTTGTACCATAGATCTCATCTAGGAAATGCCCCGAAGGTTTGAGCAATCTACCAGTTGCAGGAACCCATAAAGCTTTTTTTTTTTTGCCTTTTTTTTTCCATTGTGTAAGCATGACAAATCATTAATTTTTGATTGATTGCTTTGAATTATGGGTGCTCTGACATCCTTTCTGTAGCTGAACAGCTGTATAACAAATGAACATATCAGTGCTCACAAAAGATTGGAGATCTAACAGAAGCAATTACATTGTCAGCTCCTCCCTTCTGGCTTTTCCTAGGCAATGGAGAGAACAAATTTTTTAACAGAAATTCCTCAAGTGGCTCACAATAATAATAATCATCATCATCATAATAAAAAAAATACCTTTTTGTAATTGAATTAGATTTTTATCTCTTCATTTCCAGTGGATTTCCTATCCCTTCAAAAGCCAGGTTGTGTTTCTGCTTTGTGTAACTTGGAGAATCTCTTTGAAGAAAATTTTACATCAAGAATTAAAAAAAATAAAATCAAATTGCAATTTTTTTTTTTTGGTTGCTATTCCTTTAAGATTTCAGAATTGCACCAGTGCACTAAATGTGACCTCCATAACTTTTAAATTAAGAATTTATGCTGGCTTGAAATTTATGAAATATTTCAGCATGAAAGAAAGCCTTTTTCCCTCAGGAAAATTGAGCAATAAATCACAGCACTCTCGATTTACTGCCCTACAGCCAGCCAGAGATAGGATTTTTTTCCTTCCCCCCTTCGTTCTGAAAAAAATAAAAAAAATAAAAAAAATGTAATCATATAAGACAGCTTAGCTGCTATCCTCCCACTCTCTAGAATTTTTAATTTCAGCTGTTTCTGCTTGGATTTATTTCCAATATTCCTGCTCGGCTTTTCAATTTCCTCAGTTATTAAATTTTAATTCAGTGCATTAGCATTTAAATTAAAAAAGGGTTTATTTTATCGAAATCGTTGGCTGGCCCCCATCCTGCTGCACATGAATTGCCTGTTTCTGCCATTTGCACAAAATGTGAAATGCAGCTAATATCTTTTAACTTGTATTTGCACAAATTCAGAAATAAAATTTCTGGGATTGGAATAATATTGTCTTTCCAAGGAAGGCTCTCATCAGCGAGAGAAGGAGGCGAGAGGAGACCCTGGGCCCTCCCTGCTCAGCCCTCCCAGGGCCTGCAGGAGCTAATTAGGGCACGGGGCTAACGAGGGGAGGTGCTGGGCTTGCTCTCCAGCCCGGAGCGCGGCCATTCCCGCTCGGACACCGCCTGGAATTTGGCCATTCCCGATTTCCCACCTGCCAATCCGAGGTTTAGCATCCGAGGGATCGTTGCTTGAGACTTGGGTTGCACGAGGGCGACCAGAGGGGATCGGCTCAGGAAGAGCCCCCGCGGTGGGGTTGGGGCTCAAACCCTGCCCCAGCCCTGACATCCCGGGGGTCAGAGCCCGACAGGACCCCGGAGCTGAGCATGGGCGCGTGTGGAGCTCCTGGAGAACCCCGGTGTTGGGGTGCAGCCGGGGCAGGAAGGGCTGCAGAGCAGTCTCGTCTTTCTGACCCTAAACAGCTTTTTTGTTTTGATCTCTTAGGCCGACGAGAGCAACAGCAGTGGGCGGAGGAGCTCTTCCAGCAGGTAGGGCTGGGTTTGTGGTGGGTGGGTGCAGCTCTGCTCAGAGGTGCTCTCCAGCCTGGAGACGGGGTGGCCAAGGGTGGCTGCACAGGAGGGACGGGTGGGAGCTGTCAGGGCCCAGTGTCCCTGCAGCCCTTTTTGGATTTAGCTGGAAAGGTGGATGGAGGAGCCTGACCTCGTCCTGGCCTCGGGGGCTGAAAGCAGAGCTGGTTTGTGTGATGTGGGGTGTTCCAGCTGAGTGCCCCCAGCGTGAGGCTCTTGGATGGAGACCTTGGGCTGTGCAAACCCTGCTGCTCCCACACAGGAGGAGAGGACAGAGGTGTCCATCTCCCCTTCAGGGCGTCCATCTCCCTTTGGGGTGTCCATCTCCCCTTCAGGGCGTCCATCTCCCTTTGGGGTGTCCATCTCCCCTTCAGGGTGTCCATCTCACCTTCAGGGTGTCCATCTCCCTTTGGGGTGTCCATCTCCCCTTCAGGGTGTCCATCTCACCTTCAGGGTGTCCATCTCCCTTTGGGGTGTCCATCTCACCTTCAGGGTGTCCATCTCACCTTCGGGATGTCCATCTCACTTGCCAGGGGTGCCCTTGGGGCTGAACGTCCTCCCAGGAGTGAGTGATGGCCCTTCCCAGGGCAGGGCTGGAGCTCCTGGCGAGGTGGGAGAACTTCCCTCTGTTTTCCCTGTTCCTTTGTACATCCAGAGGAGTGTGAGGTTGGTCATCCCTTTTTTCCTTGTAGAAAAGTGGAAACAAAACTCACTTTATCATCTACCCGACTGAACAAAAGGTGGTCAAAGAAAGGAGAGTGGCCAAGTCCATTTAAAAATAATAAAACAGAATCAAAATGTAATATTTCAAGGAAGCTCTGTCAGTGATTGAAGGTGGAAATGTGGCTTGGACTGAATCTGTGAGGTCATCAGTGGATGGAGACAAAAGATGGATGTTTCTTGAAGTCATTGCTGCTTGAAACCCTCACTAATTGCAAACTATCAAGGAAGCTTTTAACAATTAATTCATATCAGTTAAAAATATAAGCAAAAATAATATAGTATAATATGATATAGTATAATGTAATTAATATAATATAATCAAAGTAAAGTTGCCTGGATTTTATCTTCCTGCAATTTTTTTTTCACAATAGCAGGCTTGGTCTAAGGTGATGGCTGTGGTATTGGGTCAATCCTATTTTTATCTTTTTACTGCAGTGAATTGATTTTATTCTGTTTCAAGCAAACAGTGGAAGCTCTGAAGGCCCAGGGCTTTGTGATCCCACCACCCCCAGCTCCATGGGCCTGGTGCTGCCTTTGGAAGAACGGGGGTCAGGGTGGGCAGCTGGCAGCTCATGGTGGCAGGGAGCCCTTGCTGTTCTCCTCCCCTGTTAACTCCTGGGCGGTTCCTGCACCTCACTGAGTGCTCAGTAATGGGAGATTTTAAAAGGTGAAGAGAATTCTTAGGAGCACAGCAAAACCCCCTTCCTTGAAGGCAGCCAGGAGAGAGATGGCTGCATGCCTTGGGGAAGATGACAACTAAGAGACAACCTGACAAAGCTGTGCGTGTTTTTGAACACTCCAGAAAAGGTAGATCAGAGGCTTCTTTCTTCCTTTTGCAAGGAAAAAAGAGACAGTCAACAAAATTAAAAAGCAGCAAATTAAAAGCCAATAAAAGGCAG
This sequence comes from Eulacestoma nigropectus, assembly GCA_013397775.1. Lineage (NCBI taxonomy): Eukaryota > Metazoa > Chordata > Aves > Passeriformes > Eulacestoma > Eulacestoma nigropectus. Next base: position 1,179,518 of record VZTE01000108.1, read on the forward strand.
GATGTTTTCCTGCATGATGGGCAGCGACTTGATGGGAGTGAGATGCCAGGAGCTGGGTGCTCTGAGGGGTGGGAGAGGACTCAGCTGGAACATGGTGACAGGAGGTGACATGGGCTGGATTCACAGGATCACACACTGCCTTGGCTTGGGAGGGACCTTAGAGATCATCCAGTGCCACCCCTGCCATGGGCAGGGGCACCTCCCACTGTCCCAGGCTGCTCCAAGCCCTGTCCAGCCTGGCCTTGGACACTGCCAGGGATCCAGGGGCAGCCACAGCTTCTCTGGGCACCCTGTGCCAGGGCCTGCCCACCCTCCCAGGGAACAATTCCTTCCCAATATCCCATCTCACCCTGCCCTCTGCCACTGGGAAGCCAGTCCCTGTGTCCTGTCCCTCCAGCCCTTGTCCCCAGTCCCTCTCCAGCTCTCCTGGAGCCCCTTTAGGCCCTGGAAGGGGCTCTGAGCTCTCCCTGGAGCCTCCTCTTCTCCAGGTGAGCACCCCCAGCTCTCCCAGCCTGGCTCCAGAGCAGAGGGGTCCAGCCCTGGGAGCAGCTCCATGGCCTCCTCTGGACTCATTCCAGCAGGTCCACGTCTTGTGTTGAGGGCCCCAGAGCTGGAGATGGTCTGACCCCATCTCATGGATGAGCACCTAGCAGGGGTCAGTTCCTTGCTGATGTCCACAGGAGACTTGCTTGAAGCTTCTTCTGAAGCCCCTTCTGCTCATGGTGGCCCAGGCTGGGTGTCCCTGTGTGATGTGAGTGTGGCAGTGCCAGAGGGTTGGTGGGACGGGAGGGGAGTGTGGGAGCAGCACTGGGAGCTGTGGGCCTTGGGGTGAGCACTGGGAGTCTCCATAAGACTCTTGGAGCACTAACTACTTCCCAATAATTAATGTCAGCGTTCAGATGGTGGGCTCTGGATCCTGACAAGAAATAATTGAAAAACCAAATGTGCAATTATGTCTGACAAGCAGCGTGTGCTTTTCTTGGTCACCAGAGCCTTGTGTAGTCATGTGTTAGACACGGTTTTATATAATTATTATTGTTTATATGGCGGGTGTCAGAGGAAGGAGGAATTTCAGTTTCAAGTCCTCTGTTGGCTATTTATTTTAAAGTCATTAGATTTGTTTTCAGACTTAACTACACTTAATGTGCGAGACTCCTGCTGAATAAATCAGCCCCTGATATAGGAGCTGCATCTGTTTGCGGAGGGAACGGAGCCAGCTGGAAGCTCAGCCCCGTCTGCACCAGAGCTGTCACCAGCCAGGAGCCCGCTCGCAGCACAGATGTAGCTGTGGAAAAGCTCTGCTCCCAGAACGGGGGAAATCCAGGCCTGATGGGAGCTGCTGGCCAGGGCAGGGAGGGCTCTCATTCCGTGCAGTGTTAACAGCACTGGGCTGCGGCTCCCAGAAGGGGCTCGGGGAGGTGCAGGTCCAGCAGAAGGGCTCTGGGTGCTGGCCCGGGTGGGAGCAGAGCAGAAGTTCCCAGGGCTGCTCTGGGCTGGGCCTGGAGGTTTCCCAGCTCTGACGTGGTGAGGTTTTCCTGGGTACTCCAGGCCAAGCCATGGTGTCTCAGGCGTCTGAGAGTTTCAGTCTGTGCCACCGAAGATGAGACTTCCATGGAATCACAGAATCCCCTGAGCTGGAAGGGACCCACAGGCGTCATCCAGTCCAACCCCTGGCCCTGCACAGACCCCCCAACAATCCCACCTGGGGCATCCCTGGGAGCGGTGTCCAAATGCTCCTGGAGATCTTGGGGCCGTGCCCATTCCCTGGGGAGCCCTGGCAGGAGAAGCTGTTGAGAAGTGGTTGCACCTTCTTTGCTCCTTCTCAGTTCACCTTTCTCCAGCCTCCCTGGTGCTACCTTCCCCTCTCCTCCCCACATTCCTTGCTCTGTCCTTTGTGGACACGTCCCCCCCAGCAGCTCCTGTCACCCAAGGGAGGGTCTGCCCTGGGATGGCACCAGCTCTTCTTCAGGCTCCTCTTCCAGCTCACCAGGTCCCCAGCACTGGGGAAGGACAATTTCTGAGGTTGTGGTCCTCTGAAGCTCAGGAGAAGGCTCTACACCCTACGGAGGGACAGGCCTAGGACTGGGTATTTCCAGGAAGCAAAATTATTTGAATTATCTCCCCTTTCTATAAGAGGCAACCTGTGGGATTTTCAGTCCCGGAGCATGAAGAAGCTTCCGACACCCTACATCAGAAAAAGAGAAAACTCTTACTAATTAGGCAAGGAATTTAATAAGCCTTGGTGCTCACTGAAGGGCTCTCACCAGCCATCTTCAAAAAGAAACCAACCAACCAGCACAAAAGCCCCCAGAAGTGCCCTCTGGCCAGTTTAAGTGCAGTGGATTCAGTTCTGTACCACAACCAGCACAGGAGCTGTGGGGAACCCAGGCAGGTTTCCTTGGAACCCAAAAGAAGGTGAAATGTCCCTGTACAAGGAGATGACAGTGCTCAGACACATCCGAGCTCTGAGGGACCACAATATTTTCTGTGTAAACCACACCAGTTTGCCAAGTGCCAGAGTCCTGGAGAGGTTTAGATGGTGAGAGGTGGAGAAACGTCCCTTTCTGGAGCCATAAAGGACTGAGACGTGGCAGCTCTAAAGCCTTCAGGAAAGCTGAGCTACCAGGAAATCCTTGGGTCACCCCCTCACTCCTCGTGGCGTGTTGGGGACCTGTGGCCACTTCAGTTCTCACCCCCTCAGTCATTTCTTAGTCAAGCAACACAGAGCTCTTTCACTGATATAAATAAACCCTTAATCTATTCTCTTTGTTTTTCCCTGAATTTCTTTGTCTCTGTTGACATTTCCACGCTTGAAAATTTAAAGACGCTGGCAGCTATTCCATTATCATCTTAAATTCAGTTTTTAACCTGCATCATTTGTGTGTCGCATTTTTTATCTGACTGAATTCTTTTGCTTTTGGCAAAGAGTGCGCGGTTGTTTTTTGTCGGATAAGCCAAATTTTTTTTATATTTGGTTAGACTTTCCTCTTCAAACCATCCTCAAGATATTCCTAATAAGGACTGAAGGGAATTTGTTTTGCTAATACCTTAGGAATTCTTTGTGGCTCTTGACTATTGTTCTGGTTTGTATTTTAATGTTTAATTTCCAGAGGAGAGGCAGCCTGATTTGGTCCTGGAGTTTACCTTCTCTGAAGGATTCGGAGCTGCCGAGCGTCCCTTGAGGAATGAACGCACGATTAAATTCCTCTTGGACTTCCTGAAGCAGAGTTTGCTGTCAGGAAAGGTTATGTGTTTTACTAGACCCAGAGAGCTGGAAAAATTAAGTATTCTGCTTTGTTTGTTTGTTTTCCCCAGATTTTAGCAGTGACACCAGACACACCACCAAGTGCTGCATTATGTATTTTGGGGTTTTTGAAAGCTGTTACCTCTGTTTTTAAGAGCTGGCTGCCCTCAGAGGCAGGGGGTGAACTTCCCTGAGGCATCTCTCTTCTACAAAACCTTCACATCCTTTAAATTTATGAACTCCTTAATAATACTGGTATTTATTGAGCAAATTTCTTCCAGGAAAACCTAAATAGCAGCTATTGTCACACCTCTCCTGCTGATGGAGGAGGGAGTTCCCATTCCCCAAAATAATGTCAGGACATAAGTGAACAGGTTTTTCCTGTAACCTTTCGGATGTTAAAGGCAACTTTGGGAATTCACAGTGGCATTGTGGTACGTTGTGAAGAGAACTGAATCCTTCTGGTGGAACACGGATGACCATGAACCCCTCTGTCACCAAGTGAAAATCTGGGGTTCAGGCACATCCACCAGCACGTGCTGCCATCGTGTGTGCCACCAAGAGTGCTGGGGCACAGGTGGGTATCCTGCTTGGGTATCCATGCTCTGGAATGTGGACAGGCTCCCAGATGGAAAGGGTCAAGGGTCAGAAGGGACATTTCAGTGTGCACACAGTGTACATTAAGGAAGTGTTTGCTTTGCTTCATTCGAGAGACGGCAGAGGGGGTGTTCTCCTATGGAGGGGAAATTCCCAGCAAGAGAATCTCTTTTCCAGCAAATGGCCAATGACCAGAGGCAGCAATCCACACCGGAAGTACAGTGCCTGTTCTGGAAAATAATCCCTGAGAGGAGGAACCCACGATGGGGTGATTCACACCACTGGTGGTTCCAGCACTTCACACACGAGCACCAGGACATCCTCTCTGAAGGATGCAGGCTCAGGCTGCAGAGGGGCTTGGGCAGAGGCTCTGTGAGCTGTGACAGGGACAGGGGTTGAGTCCCTCAGAGAGGAGCAGCTGTGGACACTGTGACACAGGAGCTTGGGGTGGTATCTTTGCCTCTCAGGGTGTGAGGGAACATCTGAAGCTGGGGCCTGGAGCTGAGGAACAAAGAGCTCAGTTGTAACACTGGGAAACAGCTCCTGCTTTTCTCTCTTTTAACCCTGCACTTGAAAATCTTGCCTGGTGATGTCTGCAGTAGATGTCCCCAGTGAAGGACACCAGGCAGTTCCTCTGCTTCCTGATCTTCTCCACCTCCTCCTGGTGTAAGGCATGGGGCCCATCCCCCTGGGCTGCCCCAGGGAGCAGATGAGAACCATGGGGAGGGTGGGAAGGCCACCATAGCTAATTTATCAGACAAGCAGATTTGCAACTTACATCCTTCTTTTTCTTGTCTCTGCTTTCATCATCTCCATGTAAAATGAGAGTTCATTTACATCTGTTCTGTCTATTCTACTTCCCATAGCTCCAGTCCTGACAGGAACCTTCTGGTTCTTGTAAAACCATGGCAGATGTCTGTAAATCGAGCCCAGTTTCAGCCTCCCCCATTTTTTGCTTCCATTGCTGTCTGACAGCTGAGGCCTTTCTATTTAGCCTGGGATGAGCCAACTGCATGTTGGTTTCCAGAAGACCAGTTGGGACATCCCACTGATGCTGGTGTCCTGCTGGGCTCTGCAAAGCTGCCCATTGCTTGGTCCTCACGAGTGTTGGTGAATCCTCACTGAACCTCTTTGGTGCTGCAGACCAGAAGAGCCTTCCAAGGACTGCCCAAAGTGTGTTTCAGTTTTGCTCTGACTGGGCACATCCTGTCCTCTGCCAAGGGGTGTCACCAGGAACCACAGAATGGGTTGGGTTGGGAGAACCTTAAAGACCCATCCTGCTCCACAGCCTGCCATGAGCAGGGACACCCTCCACCAGACCAGGCTGTGCAGAGCCCTGTGCAACTTTGCCATCATTGATATCATCAAGGCACTAATGATCTCTGGCTTTTCCAGCTTGAGGGCTGTTGAGAAAAAACCAAAAGATGCTCCACATTCGCTGCTGGGGTGGGAGAGCTGTTTGTAGGTGTTGGTTCAGAGTGGTACATCCTCCTCCACATGTGTTTCCTTTTCCTCTCCTTTTGAGGAGCTGATGTTGAAGACTGATACTTCACTGATCTCATTCTGCCCCTCCCCAAAAACTCAGCAGGATGTGTGCTGTAAAAATAGCCTCATTAGAAGCCATCTGAGTACATATGCAATCACAGATGACTCAAAGGGAGCATGGAGCATGCATGTTTCTGTTGCTGTCTTCAGAGAATTACATGACAAATTATTCCTAGCTGGAAGAAATGTCCTTTTATAATTGGGGTTTTTTTCTCATTCTTTCAGAAGGGAGGAGTGTGTGTTTTTTAAGTAGCTTTTAGTCACTTTCATTATTTATGAGGATGCTACTCCAGATCAGAAACAGCAAACTGCCAGCACGAGTTTCTTGTGGCTGCAGCAGCTGACAGGCCCCGTTTGCTTTCACTCATTGCTGTTCTGCTCATCACAGCCAGGGAGACCCTGCAGAGGCCAGAACAGCTCCACACTGCAGCCTCCAGCCTTCACCCCCTTCTCCTCCTCTCCTGCCGCAGGAGATCAGCTGGAAGGGGCTGCTGGATCTGGGGGTGGTGTTAGTGTGCAGAGGGGACTGTGAGCACCCAGCCTTTCCTTCTGTCCTTCCCACAGGAAGAGTTCCTGGCATTTCCCTCCTGTTGCTCCTTGCACTGATGCTGGTGAGGCTTCACACCCAGAGCTGTCCTGGCCATATTGTTGTGCTGCATCATCGAGCTCTGCTAAAGCCTTCACAGGTGTAGGGCCAAGGAAGCTGTACCCAGATGGGTCCAGGAACCCACTTCTACCCCTGCCCTTCCAGTTCCCCATGCTGAGGCTTCATTAAGGCCTTCTGAAATCTCTTCTGCCTTCACACCCTTGTGTCTGACATGAAAGTGGCCGTAACGTCATCGGAAGATGAAAGTCTGATGATCAAAGCAGGCAGCAATGTTGAAATGAGCATTGTGAGATGGCAGAGCTGGTATTACAGTAATTGGCTGTGTGGCCTACTTAGTGAGAGCAGTGATACATGCAAGTGCAATGTTTGTTTGCCTCTTTCATGTTGGAAATCACAGAGTCTGTTCTGGAAAAGTGAAACAGGACCTCACCTGTAGGAGCAACCAGGCACCGAGTGAGCACTGTGTGATCCCAAGGCTTCTGCCTCCTCTCCTCAGCAAGGAAGAGCCCCTTGGATTGCCAGGGCCCACAGCTCAGTAAAGGCAAGACATGAAACAGTGGAGGAGGTTGGTATTTCCCAGGAAGGGTCACAGCCATGGAGAAGAAGTTAGATCCCCCTGTGGAAGGAGGTAGGGTGCAAGCCAGCTGTGCCTGTGCACTCTGGTCTGATGGCTCTGAGCAGTTTTTGTCCTGTGCAAGCAGTGCTGTGTTTGGAGAATGGGAATATCCTCTTCCCAGGGAACATCAGCCCATGGATGGTTAAATGCAGGTCGGGCCTGCAGAGGGAGGTGCAGCTGACCCCTGGAAGGCCACACTGACCACTAAACCTGCATTGTTTCATGCAAAGGGTGGTGGCATGAGGCTGGGGACCGAGCTCAGAGCCACCAGGAGAAGGGGGCCGGGGGACCCAGCAGTGGGAGGTGACTCTGGCAGGTTCTCCCCTGGCTCCTGTGCGCTGCTGTCTCCACCAAGTGGAGGCTCTGACCATCACTGGCCCCAGTGTGTCCCCAGCAGTGCCCCAGCAGTGCCTGCAGGGATCTGGAAGCTGGGGCAGGTCTGTGTGTGGGCACCTGGGGACGTGGTCGCTGCCTGGGTCAGGCTGGGGAGTCCTTCTGCTCCCAGCCCCCAGGACTGATACTGAACTTACCTGACATCCCAAAAGCTTTGAGTCCTTTTCTCTCTGTGCCCTCACCTGAACCCGTGAGACCTGCTTGGAGCCTTGGGAACTGCAGAACTGAAAATTCACCCCTTTCCTTATGCATCCTCTTTCTGAGCCTCTGCAGCAGTTGCGCCTCAGCTCCAGAAGTGCTGCCACAGGACAGGAGGGGCAGAACCAGGCCTGATGTCTTCCCTCCCCCAGGCAGCATGATCCCTGTCCCTGTGTCTCTCGGGGAATTTCTGGAGAACAAGAACGTTCCAGATCTCCTGCTGCTTTATCTTCGTCTCCAACTGGAGGCTCTTTATGCTGCTCAGAAGCAGGGGAGGCAAAATCGGCACAACACTGAGCAAGTGCAGCATCATGGGCTTGCAAGGGCTGATCCAAGGACCAAAGGACTGGGAGTGAAATGATGCTTTACTGGGTCACCTCCCCTGGGTCAGTGCATGTGTGGGTTGATGCTGTGGGTGGTGGAGGCTGTGGTGACTCCGGTCTTCCAAGGAAAGCTGGTTCTGCTGGGGCTGTGCATGTACCCCTTTCCATCCTACCTGAAGTTTTCCAGTGTCAGCAGCTTCCTTTTCCTTCCTGTTTTGCTCTGGGATGTTGGTACTGCTTCCCCAGCCAAACCAGGAGGCTGCAAACTGCTGTCCCTGAGGATCATTCCCTGAGCCCAGCTCTCCCCTGCACCTTTGGGAACATTTATATTCTGATCAGCTACTGAGCTTTGGAAAAGGCTGGACTCATCCTGGTTCTGCTCTAGACACAGGAGCAGTACCTGGATTTTACAGGGGACCACAAGAAAGTGATGCTCGTTCCTCCTGGGAGAGCTGGATTGTGGAATTGGAGGCACTGCTGCCTCCTCCTCCTCTCCCGAGCTGTGCAGACCCAGCTGAGGCACCAAGCAGCTTTTGGAGAGCTCAGCCCTGCTCCCAGGAGTGTCAGTGCTGCTGGTTTTATGGTTTCACTTGTTTTTGAGGGGAACAGCAGGGTTCTTTCAGGGCTTGAGAGCCATGAAATCATGTGGAAGAAAGTTGCTGAAGTATTTGGGGCTGAGTCCTTCTGCACATCAGGTACCTGCTCAGGGTTAGAACATACAGGGCAATGAATTGCTCTCAGTTAATATTTGCAGGGTTAGGTCCCACCCAGGAGCTGACATTCCAGCTGGGAAGTTACTTTCTTGGCAGAGCTGGATCCACAAAGTCAGCGTGCATGAAGGGCAAAGGTTCTGAGGGTCTATTGGTCTGGTGTAATAATTTATATATTCCTGCAGCTCCAGGCCCCCGAGTGTGGCCAGTGCACGTCTGTACTGAGCCCAGGGACCGGGGGCCAGCCAGACACACAGCTCTGGGTTTGGAAACTCGGGGGGATCTGTTCTCCCTGAGCACATCCTTTGGAAAACGGCTGTTCCAGTGGACCACCATCTGTGCTAATGTTTGATGCCTCATTTCAACTGGTTCCAGCTTCCAGCAATGAGCTTGCACTCAACTCTTCCCCGCCAAGTTAAGGCAAGACAGTATTTTCTCCCCATGAGCATGAGGGTGTGCTGCAATCAAATCATCTTCTAGTCTTCCTTTTGGTATGAGAAACAGATTGGAGCAGTTTGGTCTCACAGAGTCCAAAAGTGTCTTTTCCCAGTCTTGAACCATTTCAGTGCTGCTTTTTGGAACCATCTTCAGCTTTTCTGATCATCTCTGAAACCTGAAGCTGCTCACTGTGTCTGCAGCACGTGGGGAGTGGCTTCACCACAGCTTCAGACAGGGAGGAAATGACCTCCTCCTTCCATCTCAGGCACCTGTATCTGAAAATCTGGTCAGTCCTTCAGCTCAGAGCGTGGCTCTGTGTGGTTGCAGCACCACGTGGGTGCATCCACAGTCCTGGGCTTGTCTGACTGTGCTGCAGACACTGGTCTTGGGCAGAGCCAGCTATGGAGAGGGATCCACTGGTGCTGTGTCCTCTTCACAGCCTTTGCTCTCCACCCATAATTTTTTAGCAACAGTGGTGTTAAATTTAATTCCAGAGCATGAATAAATCTGTCTCACATCAACCATTCCAGGAGTCCTGTGGAAATGCCTCTCTCTGTTCAGGGGCAATGCACGTGGAGAAGAGCTTTGCCTCACAGCACGGGGCCAGTTGCTGATTTGGTTTGTGTTTGAATGTGACCAATGCAAAGCTGGGCATCATCAGAAAGTCTTTGTATTCTTGCCCCTTTTATAACTTCCTCAGAAGGCTCTAGCCTCAGTCTCACTTGTATCAGCCGCTTGTATCAGCTTCTAATCCCAAATCACTTGGCTCATGCCTGGATTATCCTGGTTTTGCCCAGGACTGGCAGGTCCAGGTTGCTGTGCCATCGATAACTGAGCTCTCCTCATTGCCTGCTCCCACCTTTCAGCCTCCCAGTGGGAATTGCACTGGCTGGCTTTGATCTTCCTCCACAGTCCTCGCCAAGGAAGGGAAGGTTTTCCTATTTACCCTGTTGCTGCCTTTATCAATGTTTTGCTTTCCACACCCTCTGGGTTTGATTGATTTGCAGTCAGTCCCGCTCTTTTCCGATCCCTGAGTGTTCTGTACTCACTGCCTTCCCCTTGGAAGGGTGCTGAGCCTGGCTGTGGTGGCTGAGACTGATGAGCCTGTGGCACACCCAATAATATTGCCATAAAGACTGTCCAGTTTTCAGCCACATCTTCTCTGTCTCAATCCATCTTTCTCACTTGTAAGAGCCCTGTATGATTTTGGGAGCACGGCAGGGGGAGTATGTGTGAGGAGGCAGGAAATGAGTGGGAAGGCAGGTCAAGGCTAATTCTCTCTGTTTAGGGGCTATTAATTGTACATTTCATTCCATAATGAGAATGAAGGGATGAATAACAAAATCTCTGGCAATAGGATGTGCCTGACCCAGTTTGAAATAGTGGCTCCATGTCCGTGTAGGAGGTTGGGCAGTAATTACTGGAGGATTGTTCTCTCTGTTCCTCTGCTTTCCCCATCCCTGTCCTCCCAGGAGCTCCACATTTTCAGCTCCAGTTGCACCATGCTGGTTCCTCTGCGAGCTCCATAGCCTGTGTCAGAACCCACTGCAGGAGCTGGTTCTCTAACACTGTAATTCATACTTTGTTCTGACTTTACGATGTTCCAAGCAATGGGATTTTTTTCTCTGTCACTGTTGCATGATCTAATGATCATCCATAAGTTCAGCCTATTTTTCACTTCATGTTGTTACTTCTGCCTAAAACGTTTTCAAACACCTTTGGCTGTTCCCAGTGTTTACATGACTCTAAATATGTCACAGTGGTTTCTGTTTCTGGGTAGTCTGAGCCATTACATATTTAGTTCTGATTTCTGCACAAACTGAACCAGCAATTATTTTATCTTTGTATTGCATGTTGGAGTGTATGAATAACCAGTATGAAAAACTGGGAGTCCATAAAGAGTGATGCTAAAGGAGCTCCACTGGCTTATTCCCACATCCTTGTCTGGTGGGCTCGCACCCCCTTTGTCACCAGAGCACCTGTTGATGTTGTTTTACAGGTTTGAGGTGTCCAGTTTTCTTTTCTTAATGGATTTTGAATATTTGTTTAGATTGTTTTCTCCCACATGTTCCCAGCTTTCTCTTTCCCAGATGAAAACACATGCTATTTCCTAACCTGTTTCTGAGCACAGTGGACCCCCTCTGCCTCTCGCCCTCCATCAGGCTTTCCCGGTCATCCCCAATAGTTGTATCTGTCCATAACGTGGTAGCCTCCCTAAATATCCTCATCCTGCAGATGATCCCCTTTGATCAGGACTGTGTATGTTCAGTAAAGCCTCCGAGAACCACGGGATATCAGGTTGCTTGAAGGGATAAAAGAGACGATGCGATGGAGGGTGGAGATAGCTCCAAATTAAAAATATCAGGGAATCATAAAATCATTCAGGTTGGAAAAGACCTTTAACATCATCAAGACAAACTTAATCCAGCAGTGCCAGGTCCACCAGTGACCCATGTCCCCAAGTGCCACAGGAGAATATGACTTTGTGTGTGTGTACTGGTGTTGGCAAAATACCTGCAGTCAGAACTGCTGGAGCTGTGCCCGTGGCCTGCTGGCAACCAGGGCAAGTTCTGTGCTCTTCTTCAGAGGTCCAGTGTGTTTATGAGCACCACTGTTTTTTGTGATAGTTAGGGTTATTTTCATTACTAGCAAATCATTTTATTGCTTTTGTCCGGTTCAATTTTAATTACTTACCATGTATGGCAGACACACATACTTATTAATATGCTTCTTTTCAATAACCTGCATAAACCAGCGTACCTTGAATTAGGTCCTGGTGATGAGAAAATGAGCACTGGGCATTGAGGATTCATGTTCTCTCCTCTTTTCCCCCCTCAGGGAGTGTTTGAAGAGGAGCCCGCGGAGCCCGAAAGCCGAGGGCTCCGACTCAGTGACATCTCAGTCCTCCCCCAGTGAAGAGGCTGGAATGATGACTGAGGTGAAAGTGAAGACAGAGGTACCAGATGACTACATTGAGGAGGTGATCTGGCAGGACGACACCAAAGATTCCAAGAAGAACATCAAGGACGGGCCGGGGGATGTGCCTGCGGAGATCTGCGTGGTCATCGGCGGCGTGCGCAACCAGCAGACGCTCGGTAAGACACGGCACGAGGCACCATTCCTTGAGGGGTGTGGGGACAGGATGAGGCTCTGGAGAGCTGTGCCTGGACACCCAGCTCTGCTGAAGGTCCCAGAGCCAGGGTGAACATCAATCTCAGGATCCTGGCTCAGGATTATTGACCTTCTGTGTCTGTTTGCATCTGGCTGCCCCTAAAGTCTCAGCCAAGATCAGAAACACAAAGCTCCTTATCTTCTTTTGGCATGTTCACAGATTTGCCAATCAGTCACCTGCAGCTCCTGGTGAGTCCAGGGCTGGGGGTGTGTTTGACATAGATGAGGAACTTGGAAAGGAAAGCCTGAGAAGCAGCTGGGATGTTTTGAGGAAAGCTGCTCTGAGGAATGTGGATGCTTTCTGTAAATGAGACTGAGCTCAAGAGCAGGTTTTACAGGTTGCTGTTTGTTTTTCTGATCACTCCTCAGTTGTGGGAATACTTTTGACTCTGGGCTGGCTGTGGTGTGCCCTGTTCCAAACAGTGCTTCCTGTCCCCACCCCACCTCCCGCTGTGATGAGAAGAAGCTTTTTCTTTTTTTCTGTGAACATCAAACTGTCCTCTCCTCCTGCTCCAGGGAAAGGGGCTGGCTTCCTGTGGGAACCTGCCAAGGCACCACTCTTGCACTGCCTCTGTTGTCCCTGGCCTGGAGCAGGTCCCTGCAGTGTCTCCGAGATCCAAAGGCAGTTGCTAATAAAAAGAAGGAAGAGCAGTTGGACCAGGTGTCCTTTAAGGGACTCAGAAGGAAGCTAATTTGAGCTGCCCAGCATTACAGCTGGGGTTGGTTTGTCTTGCAGGGGGAGAGAAAAGAGGAATTGATGTTAGATTTTCTCTTGGGTTTTGTTGATCATTGTCCACACTGCTGGAAAGAAACCCGGGAGATGTCCTTAGCTGGTGATTGTCCCAGAAGCATCGTTGTTCTTCCTGTGTCCTTTCCACCACAGGACAGCCACTAAGAACAGCAGGGTGGGAGGTCAGTGCTGTCTATGCAGGTCTAGAGAAAGCCTAAGAAGTCCATAAATACTTCTGACATAAAGATTTTACAATTTGGAAGAAATACTCTGTATTTTCAGAGTTTTTATGCCTCTGCAGCTCTTGAGTGGTTGATCATTACATGGGCAAAGCTGAAAAGCATCCCTGGTGCCCTGGGAGGGAGAGGTGGAGCTATGACTGATGGGCAGCAAGAGGAGCTTCTCCTCCAGCCACGGCCACCAGCCCTTGGTGAAAGCCTCTGCAGGTTGGGTGGTTTCCCTGTAGGACGCTCTTCTCCCCACAGCTCCTGGCTCCAGTTGGTGTCCCCTGGCAGTGGTGGTTTCCAGCTGAGCTTGGCTGCGTTGCTGTGCAGTGGGAAGGGGCTTTTGCTCTTGACTGACTTGGGTGGACTGCAGGGGAAGCCAGTGAGGAGGAGACCTCATGGGGGCTGGAGCTCCTCTTGAGGGGCAGCTCCGATCTCTGCTCTCTGGGACAGCACCCAGGCAATGGCTGGAGCTGGGCCAGGGCAGGCTCAGGCTGGAGAGCAGGGAAAGGCTCTTCCCCCAGAGGGTGCTGGGCACTGCCCAGGCTCCCCAGGGAATGGGCACGGCCCCGAGGCTGCCAGAGCTCCAGGAGCGTTTGGACAGCGCTGCCAGGGATGCCCAGGGTGGGATTGCTGGGGGGCCTGTGCAGGGCCAGGGGCTGGACTGGGTGATCCCTGTGGGTCACTTCAGTTTAGGCTATTCCATGGTTCTGTGATTCTGTGTCGTCCCTATGGAGAGCACTGGGGACAGACTGGTGTGAGGGGGACACTCAAAATGTGTGGGCACTGTGGGGAGAGGGACAGATTGAGTGACCAGTTACAAGTGGTGGTTGAAAGCCGTGTAAACTGGAGAGCTTCTGTCTGGCAGGGCCTTTTCCAATGGAACACACATTGCACTGGTTATTGAACAGCCTGGGCTTCTGTAAAGGCAGCTTGGTCTGGAGGTGGTGGGAGTTGGTGCCCATTCCTTTGTGAGCAGAGCCCTGGAGGTGCCCTATTTGTCTGCCATTCACATGACTCTTGTTTTTGGGCAGGTGGCTCTCAATATCCTCTGTTTGGCCACCAGGTCCTGTGCTCTGTGTGCACAGCCCGTGGTGCCCGGAGAGCAGCTCCTTGTGTTTGCTGAGCTCTGGCACCTGGTCCCCTCTGTCCCCCCACGGAAATCACACACGGGCACTGTGCCCACCTCTGCAGACACCGGGGTACCTCACACCAGGAATGTGCCCCATGTGCCACTGCTCCACTGGCCATTCCAGCTGCCTCACTGGCCATTCCAGCTGCTGCACTGGAGCAGCCCAGAAGTGTGACCTGCTGATGCTGCTGGTGCCTCCTGCCTCCAGAGCAAAGGCTTTGTGACTCTGCTGCTGCTTCCCAGCACTTCCAGGAGTTTTCCTTGCCCTGGGATCTGGGAGCCCTGTATCTGAATCACTTACTCCATGCAGACAGGCGAGGTTTTGGTAGGATTTTATTCACCTTCATCGGGGAAGCTGAGACTGGAGGTGTGAAAAATGGTTATTTTTATAGCAATTCCTGACAAAGTGGTGAATCAGGAGTGAATGAATCCCTCTCCTCTGTGTGGAATTCCTGACCCCCAGCCTGTCTCCTTTCAGGGGGTGCTGGGGACCGTGGGTTGAAGGGGGGATGTGTCTGAGCCGGGACCATGGTGCTGAAGGCTCAGGGCACACGTGGCTCCAAGTGACAGCTTTCCTGCAGGGCTCAGCCTCGGGGCTTGGCTGAAATGCACACTGCAAGATTTACATCTCTTTTCTGAGTCACACATCTGCTCTATTTATATTTTTAGTTTACTTGGAGCAATTTATAACAGGGATTCCCAGCTCAGTCGCTGCTATTCCCTTGCAGTGTTTACATCAAATCGGGCCTTGTGTCTTTTGCCTCCTGTTTGCTTGCTCAAGCTCCTGTCTCTCCCGGCACTTTGGACTACTCCAGACTCTGCCTCCATCCGTGTGGAGCATCCCCAACCCTGCGGGGGCTGGAAGGGGTGCGGCGGGGTGGGATGGTTGGGGACAGTGGCCGCAGTCCCCAGCTGAAGAGTGGGTGCTGTTTGTGGGTTTGGACCATTTTCCTTTCAGCTGCTTTTCCACAAAAGTCTTTCAATCCCGTGGGATCCCCCTTGGCATCCCAAGCAGAGGAAGCCAATGGAGAGTTTGGCTCTAACCTGGCTCCTGCCAGCTGCAGCTGCTGTGGATCCCCCACTCCCCCTGCACCCACCTGGCCCCCCATGGTACCCTGGGTGTCCCAGCCCCGGGGGTTCCTGCCCTGCACAGCTCAGAAATGCCACATTTCCTGCTCTTCTTCCTTCTAGCAAGATTCACATCCTGACCTCAGGCCAGGGTCACCTGAAGAGCCCCAGCACATGGACACTTCTCAGGGCAGGGAAGTCAGGGCAGAGAGGCACAGAAGTCCCACCATGGAGCTGTCTGGAGAGGAGAGGAGAGGTTCGGAGAGGAGAGGTTCGGAGAGGTTCGGAGAGGAGAGGTTCGGAGAGGAGAGGAGAGGTTCGGAGAGGAGAGGTTCGGAGAGG
>VZTE01000108.1:1195143-1205869 GCA_013397775.1 Eulacestoma nigropectus
AGGAGAGGAGAGGAGAGGAGAGGAGAGGAGAGGAGAGGAAAAGCAAAGGGCACTTGTGTTGTAATTCAGGAGAAAGAGGGGGAGATTTTCAGATGTGGATCATTTCCTCCTGTTGGGAATAGCATCAGGTCAGTATTTGTATTCTGGAGGACTGAGTTATCTGCGAGCTGATCAGGAGAAGTTTGATACAAGACTCCTTAAGCTCTTAATCTGCTCTCCCAATGTGGTGCTTTACAAGGAACATTTTGGAGAGGACTTTTCAAGTAATGCATTCAATCAGAAATGTTTCTGAGACAGAGTGAAGAGAGAATCCTTCTGCTCTGAGCCTCTCTGTCCATCTCCCATGCACATGGTTGGGTTCATGCCATGGTGCTGCTGTCTCAGTGTCTGAGCTGCTCAGCACAGGAAATTCAAGAGCACTTTGGATTCTCCCTGGTGAAGTAAAATAGTACTGCAGAAGCCTTAAGAAATTCTGTGAGACCTCTGACATCTTGTCAGGAAGCCACAGGGACAGATGGGTCTTGGAAATTTTTAATAGGCTTCAGCCATCATTATACCTTGGAAATGCATCCACTTTAAGGGCTTTTTTCTGATTTCTTTTTGCACAATTTAGATGGAAAAGCAGTGGAACGTGGCTCTCCCGTTGGATATACACGAAATCGATATTCAGGGACCTGGATTTTTGACCATGCATTGAGATACACGTCCGGTATGTGATGGAAGGGTGTGCAAGTCTAACCAGGGCTCAGGGAGCACAGAAAGCTCTGGAAGCAATGGGTGCATTGCCCGGATTCCAGCAGCGAGGCTCAGGAAAAGCCCGGCCCAACTGAGTGCGCCAACTAACCCCAAACCTTCCCCACCTCCCCTCCTGCCACCACCAGCTGTACCCTGCATGACACACTCTGAGTGGACAATGACCTCGCTGCTGGTGACCAAGGCCACTGGGCATGTTCTCTGCAAGGCCTTAACACACAGTGATGTCCTTCTTCCTCCACTTCACCTTTCCCCCACTCTAACAGCACATTTTCTGTGGCAAGTCTCCTTCCTCTCATGTGAGGGTCTGTGGTGAGCTGAGCACACAGCTGTGGCTGCTGGGTTGTGTCTGCCTCAGGTCTGTAACACACCTCCCTCACACCCTCCCCAACCCCCTGTGCTCCTGGGGCACTGCTCCACATCCCATGGGCAGAGGGTGAGTGCAGGTGCCCCCCTCAAAGTTGACTCCAACCTTCCCTGGGTTCCACTTGGGACCTGGGAGCTTCAGGACATCTGCACAAAAGCCCTGGCCTGGGACATGTGGTCCCTCTCCTGCCTCAGCTCCTGCCCTTGGTGTCCAGCACAGCCCGTGCACGAGGGCTGCAGCCCCTGCTCGGGTTCACAGCGCAGACAGAAGGCACTGCACAGTTACCTGGACAGGTAACTCCTGTTCTTCGAGAACAGGACTCCTGTTCTGTTCTTCTCTGCAGAAGTTCTCCAGTTCTTGGAGAACTTCTGCAGCACCACTGCATTTATGTGCCACAGATTATCTGCAGAGGAAAAACAACAAAAATGGGGAAAAAATTCAGCCTAGAGCCCCTCACCGTGTTTGACCTGTTTGCACCAACTCACAGAATCACGGAATGCTTTGTGTTGGAAGGGACCTGCCATGGGCAGGGACACCTTCCACTGTCCCAGGCTGCTCCAAGCCCTGTCCAGCCTGGCTGTGGACACTGCCAGGGATCCAGGGGCAGCCGCAGCTTCTCTGGGCACCCTGTGCCAGGGCCTCCCCACCCTCCCAGGGAACAATTCCTTCCCAATATCCCATCCATCCCTGCCCTCTGGCAGTGGGAAGCCATTCCCCCTTGTCTTGTCCCTTCATCCTTTGTCCCAAGTCCCTCTCCAGCTCTCCTGGTGCCCCTTCAGGCACTGGAAGGGGCTCTGAGGTCTCCCTGGAGCCTTCTCCTCTCCAGGTAAACACCCCCAGCTCAATGGCCTCCTCTGGACTCACTCCAACTCTTGCCAGTGCTCCGAGAGCAGCCAGCACTGCTGGGCTGTGGGTGGGCATCAGTCACATTGTGTTGTTGGTTCAGCTGACCCTCAGCTGTGCGCGGGGCTCCTGTTTGCAGGGCCCAAGTGATGCTGAGTGCACTCATCTGCTGCTTTGGGGCTCCAGCTGGAAGAGTTTTCAGAAAAGGATTTTGGAGGTTGGTGGTGAAAATAACCAGTCCTTGAGCACAGGGAATGAGGGCTGGCGAGAGCTGCCGACTTGCTGATATCCAGGATTTCACTCAGGCAGCCTGTGTGAAGTGACCACAGGTGGTGGCTGTCCCACAGATGTGTATCTATATAAAATAGAGTGAGCTATGAAAATAAAAGTGCTCTGGAGCAGATCAGACACAGCCAAGTGCCTGAGCTATCAGAATATGTGAGTATTTTCTCAGATGGGTACTCTGGTGTATCAGACTGTGGCGAGTGGACTCTTTCAGCATCAGTGACAGAGGAGCCTCCCCAGCTCAGAAGACAGCCTCAAGTGGTGCTTTCAGTGATGGACAGGGAATTCAGGGCTCTGGCACTCTGAAAGGGGGGGTGTTTTCTTCCCAGGCTGTAAGAATGGGACATGGGAAGGGGAAGGAGGATCGTGGGCATAGTGTGTTCAGACAGCAGCCTGGGTTTGTTCCTGCAAGAGCTCACTTTGAGTAGCTCCAGGTGAGTATTGCTGTGAATGCTGTTTGGGAAGGTTTATCTGGATGTGTGTGAATGTTTTTGTTCTCCTTTGTGGCTCCTCCCCGAGTTTTGCTGTTTGGCACGGTCAGGAAAAGATTGTTTCAAGGTTGTGTGAGGAAGGGTCCATGGAAATGGAATTCTGCATTCATAGCAAATTCATTCAGCCCTTTTTTCTCCCACCTCCTCTTCAGTCAAGTGCTGCTCTCCCAAAGAGCACCAAGGGGGATCCCAGTTCCACAGCTCTGGTGGACAGCTAAGAAATGCAGTGCATTCTGCAAATCAGAGCCTGGAAAGTGAATTTATAGCCTGTGCAACAAAGTGAAGTGGGAAAAAAAAGAGATTGAATCAACTCAAGTAACAAATCTATGGAAATTTCTGTCTGCCTGTTCAATAACAGAAGAGTCTGAATTCATGGCATAATTTCATCATTACAAATGGTTCTCCTAGCTCTGTTCCTCTGGTTTCATTTCAAATGACTGTTTGCAGATGTGTGTTTTCTGGAATTAGAGACACAAATTGAGAAGAGGGACTACTGTGGTCATGTGCTTTTCCTTAAAAAGGGCAAAAGTTCTATTTGTATCTATTTGGTTTCCTTTGGGTAGATATTTACCAAATCTCTGTGGGTTTCTTGGGAAATTTGTACATTGTGCATTTCTTGAGAAATTTTGAAAACTCCTGGCCTCGAGATAACATATTGCCTTCTTTTTTCAGTTGAAAAGGATTTTTTCCCAGCTACTAGGAACTTACTGAAAAGTAATTCAAAGTTATTTCTGTCCATAGGAAACATTAGTCATTATTATAAAATTATAAGTCAGGCTATTTTGAGAGTGGCCCTTTCACATTAGCAAAGTTAAAAAGATACACTGAAAATGTAAGTTCAGGGTAATATGCCAAGGAATCTTAAATAAGGCTGAAAGAAAGAATAGGGTCTGGGATAGTGATTTCCTGCATTTATCTCCATGAACCTTCCAAAAATTACTTTGCTGCAAAGTGCACTTTTCTGCCCGCAGTTTATGGAGCAGAGAGCAGGGAGGCTGTTTTTCCTGATCTCCTGTGGTGATGTGTGCTTCTCTCTCTTGTTTTCCAGGGTCTTACGAGTGTGGAATATGTGGCAAGAAATACAAGTATTACAACTGTTTCCAGACCCATGTGCGAGCACACAGAGGTATCTCAGTCCTGCTGAAATCCTGGGAATCCTGGGGTAGCACAGGTTCAGGGCAGGCTCAGGCTGGAGATCAGGGAAAGGTTCTTCCCCCAGAGGGTGCTGGGCACTGCCCAGGCTCCCCAGGGAATGGGCACGGCCCCGAGGCTGCCAGAGCTCCAGGAGCGTTTGGACAGCGCTGCCAGGGATGCCCAGGGTGGGGCTGTTGGGGTGTCTGTGCAGGGCCGGGAGCTGGACTGGGTGATCCTGGTGGGACCCTTCCAGCTCAGGGGATTCTGTGATTTTATGTTTGTTTTCAGGAAGGTCTTGAAGTTTGCTCTGCTTACTTCCCTGGTCACCAATAATTCTTCTCTGGGGTGGCCCATTGAGAGGGGGGCCCACTGATAAACTTTGTGGCTGTCTCAGCTTTGTGGCTCTTCGCTCCAGCAACATTTCTCCCCAGGCCAGGAGCAGCTCCTGTGTTTGGGGCAATTTTTATTGCCCAGGGCTCTCAAGGGCCTCACTGTGTACAGGGGAGCTGCAAATCACAGTTTCTCCTGGGAGGCCCCAGTGGCAGCAGTGTGGTGGCATCTCTCTGAGGTGCTCAGCGCTCCTGCTCAGCTGGGAGCTCCATCCATCCCTGAGAAGTCAGCCTGGGAGGATATAAATCAGATATGGGCATTATGACTGCTGTATTTATATGTTCAAATCAAACTGCTCCTTGAGCTGCCCCTGTACCTCTGCTGCCAGCTGAGGTCACTTCCCAAATGCACTGTGTGGATGAAAGGTCTTGTGCTTGGTCAGGAGTGGCTTGAGCTGAGATTTCTGTAAGACTGAACAATCCAATGTTGCTTAATTGCAGAAATGTGAAAGTTTGAGGTGGTTTGTTCAATCAAAGTGTAGTTTGCAGGATTTGGAGATCTGAAATACCAGAACAGCAGGGACTGGAAACCAGCTCCTCCTGTGCCTTTCTCTGGGTTTGTTTCCTGTCACCTGAGGTGACACTGGAGTCAGTGTGCCAGGCTGGCAGGAGCATCTGCTTAACTCCTCAGGTGTAACCAGTGGTTGAAAATCCAGGAATAATGAAGGCTAATATTAAGTTTTAAATGCTCAAACTCTCAAAAGTCAACACATGCACAGCAGAGAAGTGAACGTGCATCCTTAACTGCTCAGAGTTTGTCACAGTCTCATAACACATCCTTTAATTGCATGGTTGCATCTTCCTTGTGTGCTGTTTAATATCACAGAGCTGCTTCTGTACCCCTGGATAGACACAATTGTTTTTCCATGCTGGTATTTCTCTTCTAAATACCAATGAAATTCCTTGAAGTCCTTTAAATGTAGCTGCAAGTAGCTTCACTCTGCATCTTAAGGAAAAAAATCCCTAAAATAATAGGGATGTGCTTTACCATTACATCATAGCATTGCAATAATTTTGCAATAATAAGTGTAGTATTTAAATCTGGGACAAGAATTGCTTTTATTTTACTTCTCTTCCCCAAGCACTATGGGATGTTTAATTCTGCTGGAATTTTAGGAGCTGTATTAGTATGAGGTCACCTCCTAGTGTGTGATCTAATTGATTTGTATTTATTTCTATTTTGCTAATGAAATTAAGCTATATTAAATTATATGGGTGCCTCATCATAAACCTGTACATTTGATACCCATAGTTTTGACTTGAACTCAGTAGAGACCTGACTTTACCTTTTGCTTCCAAGGTCTTTGTCACGTGTAGTTGTAGAAGATGGAAATTTTCAAAATTCTGAATGTGGAAATTTGTCAGTAATTCTCACATCAGTGGTGGAGAAGCAGAATTTATATCTGTGATACTTAGAAAGTGTTGGTTTATGTTACTGTAAATGGATGCATGTAGTAGTAACATTTAAAGTGCATTTGAATTGCCTTAAGACAATAAAAATACAGATGAGCTATTTATTCATCTACACTCTTCAGCAAGAAATGAAACTGCAAACACGATGCGGCTCTGGCAGTGGGATTCTCCCAGGGAGCTGAGGCACTGGGCAGAGCATGCCTGGCTGCAGAGGAATAACCTGCCAGGGAAAGGTTAGATGAGCAGGAGAAATGCAGGAAGGGTTCTTTGGAGGAAAGCTCTGTGTGATATTATCCAGTGCGAGTTGTGCATGGACTGGAGCAGGAACAGTGCTGGGATGGCAGAAGACTACAGGAGTGAAGGGAATTTTTGTGAAAGCTGCTTTTATTGCTCCAAGGCTTCATAGAGGAGAAGGGGCTGGTGGTGCCCCAGGGTGACAAACGTGGGGTAACGTGGTGGGATCGCGGCACTGAGGGTGTCACTCTGCACGTTCCTCTTCTCCCTGTGATCTCCAGTCCATGTCTCAGACACAGTGCCAGGGCACTGGCAGCCAGCTCTCCCAGGGCTGCTTTCCTCGAAGCACTGGAATGTGAGCTCTCTTGGCCCATTCTGTGCAACTCTCAGCTGCCAGAAACTCCAATCCTGAATCCTTCAGTCGTTTCTTTCTGGCTGGGCAAGGGAGGAGCTGGACTGAAATGGCAGGACCTGGATTCCCTCTTTGCAGGATGGATTTTCTGAGTGCCAGCCATGGTTTTCTCAAGGTCTGGCCACCCATCAGTCACGTAACTTTGCCTTTCCCAAAGCTGGACTGATCCTGGGAGACTCACCAGCTCAGCATCAGAGGAGCTAGAACAAACTGAGGCCCCTTTCTTCTCTGTAGGTTTTTTGGCCATTTCAGCAGGAATAGCTGCTGTTTGTGATTTGCTGAAGGATACACCCCATCCCAGGCCTCTGCTCTCTGCTTGTTTGTGAGGTTCCTGTGTCACTAATGGGCCTTGGCCAGCCCTGGGTTGATCCTGCAGATGGACAGAGCAGGGGATAGAAAAGGCTCAGCCCAGGGGAGAGCAGAGAAACTGGTGTTCATCTGCTTTGGACCTTTGGGGCAGAACAAAACATCTGTGTCACTAGCTCTTCTGTCACCACCCAGTGACACAAAATGTGAGGTTTGGGGGCCTCTAGTTGTCCTTGCTTTGACCTGGGTTATTTCTGAGCTGGTTTTTGTGTCCAGGGCCCACTTCGGAGCTGTGGCAGGGGAGCCTGGGCCTTACAGCAGGGGGAAGGTCTGTCACCCTCTCTGCTTGTGCAGTTGAGCCGTCCTTATCCACTGCTTGTTTTGCCCTGTGCAGAACTTAATGCCTTCTCATCCTCTGTGTTGTGCAGTTCCACATGAAGAGTTTCGCCCTGGCAACATCACATTTTCCTTTGCAATGAGCATTCTTTTGAGAAATTTTCTGGATTTTTTTTATAGCTGCACCTGCCTCCACTCCAGCTCTGTGGCAGACAAGCTGCGTTGGAGGTGACCTGTGTTCTTGAGGCTGATTTCTTTTCTTGTCTGCCTTCAGCAGCACAGGAGTTTATATTATAAAATGGGGCATTTTCTTAGTTTATTGAGCCTCCCCTGTGGTGCTGAGCATTGGCTGGAGAATTTCAGGGAGGGACTGCCCTGGCAGTTTGCAGAAGAGCTGAGACAGCTCTGGTTCGGGACGTGCTGCCTTGCAGGGACAAGTTCCCATTCTGCTTTCCCCTGAAAGCCGAGATCAGGCACGGAAATCCCCATGTAAGGGCTCTGCAAAGAACCAGAAATGTAGGTAAGAAATTTCCCCACTATGTTTCATCGAGGACGAAAGGAAAAGGTTGTGGTCCTTCCCCTTCGCCTCCCTGAAACTCACAAATAAAATAAAAAAGAAACCCAACAAAAAAGTTATGTTGTGGAGCTGAAAGGCTCCTTTGTGAGCTGCTGTGCAGCCCTGCAGGATCCCAGCTCCTTCCTCCTGCTTGAGTTCAGCTGGAGCAGAGGGGCTGCACATTCCTGGTGCCGATGGAAGGCTCTGTCCCAAATGTTACTGCTTCGCCTACACGCAACGCAGGGCTTAAAAATGTTTTGCTTACGGTGCTTTTATTTTAGCTGTGTGGGGTTTTTCAGGTCATTAAAAGGTTTGGATTGCCTTCAGGAGTTAGTCAGCTAGAAAGTTCTGCTTTGTACGGTTGGGTCATGTTTAAGCAACATGAGCAGCAAAACATCTGCATGTTTTGAGTCAGGAAAATTATTTCACTTTCAGATAACTCAAAAAAAAAAAAGGCTGAAATTGCTTTATTAGACTTTCAAACAGCAAATTTATAAACCTCTGGGCTGATGCCAAGCAAGGGAGATTTGTACCCAAAGGAGAATTCTTCCAAAAGCAAAGAAAGAAAATAGCAGGGCTCGAGTTTAACCCTCGCAGGATATATCGCCTCTAGTCCAAGAATTGGTGGAAGTTCTCTGTTTCCAGATAAGCTTTTCTGGGCTGAATGATGATTTTGCTCAAGTTGTTTTTCATTATTATTTATTTACATTATAAGTTGTTGCATTGCCTCCCTCCAAGCCCATCAGCTCTGCATGTCCTCCCCACAGGGCTCTGCCAGCCGAGGGCCGAGCTGCCCTCACCAGAACAGATGCTGGATGCTCTGAGTGGGACTGGATTCTTCAGGCCAAGTTTTGAGTTTCACCAATTGTTAAAAAACTTCTCAAAGCTTTTAAAGTTTCAGATTAATGTTTTCCAAGAATGGGTTCTGCTCAATTCAAAAAATATGAAAAGGAAGATGACTTATTCAAATGGTGAATATGGAAAAACGCTTTTTTCCAAAGTGCACATTTTTTGGAGTCTGAATTAAAGCGGTTCTGTCACTGAAAGGATTTTGAGGTGAGGAGTAGAAAACTAATAGAGAAATAACCATCCCTGAGGAGAGATGGTGTTCCTGAGCCATAGAAAGTTTAGGTTCATTGGTTTATTTGTTACTGAAAATATCAGATGATTTTGGGCAGGTCCGTTGCCCTCTGCCCTGCATCCAAAGATGCATTTTTCCTGTGCACATTTCCCAGTCTGCAGCAGATACTCATATGAGATGCAGGAAGTTTCTTGGGACACAGGAGTTAACTGGCTGGTTTTCCAGCTTCCCTGCCCACCTCCCTATTCTTACTGACTTTTGCAACTTTCTCAGAAATTTGTCTTTTGTTTCACAGCTGTAATTACTTGGTCTGAGCTCAAAGGTGATGTAGAGTGGGCTGTTAGGGGATTTTTAGTTGGTCATTTTAATTAATGAATACTTTAGTTGGTCTTATGACTAAGAGTAACAACATTTCTTGACGCAGTTCAGAAATGGCTGTTCCTGAAACCTTTGTGTGTTGCCTAATTCTTGTTAAATTTGACTGAAGTACTTTTAAAAGCTATTTAAATAGTGCGTATCTTTTATGGTTTATTTATGCCATTGCTTGTGAGGACAGCATTTTGCATAAATCCATTGTGCCATAGCTACTTTTCCTTGAATGATGGGTGGGAATTCAAACAAGTAGCAGCTGCGGAAAAATCCTGGGCTTTGCTGTCGAGGTTCTGCGTCCGATACTGAGGGTTTCTGATCTGGCCCCTGAGTTTATGAAGTTGTGCCAAATTAATACCGTTGCCTAGAAAAATGATCTAATCAGGCTGGTTAATCAAGTAGAAATGTACAAATTCACAAAACCCACAATCATTTGTTTTTATTATTTTTTTAAGAAATAAGGAAATTAAATGCAAACAGTGCTCATTACTTAAGGCTGCAAATTTTAAATTCAGAAATGCTGTGCCATTCTGCAGCTGTGGCTTCCAGCGCAGTGCAAGCATCATTCCAACAGACATATGGAATATTTTGCAAGGCAATTACGTCAT
This sequence comes from Eulacestoma nigropectus, assembly GCA_013397775.1. Taxonomy (NCBI): domain Eukaryota; kingdom Metazoa; phylum Chordata; class Aves; order Passeriformes; genus Eulacestoma; species Eulacestoma nigropectus. The sequence goes on from VZTE01000108.1 coordinate 1,204,721, forward strand.
TAGAGAATGTGACATACAGTATATGTCATTCAGGACGAATATTAAACACTTCAGACTGGCTTGGAAATCCTAATCGTTTATGATCCTTGACTTGCAACTTTGGGGTTTGTTTTCCAGCTTGCAGCTTTGCCTGTTGCATTCAGTTAAGGCTTGAATATGATCTCTGCTCTGTGCTTCCTGCAGTCCCACACACGACAGTGGAGGGAGCTTTTTCTCCCTTCTTTTCACATCTGCCTTCAGTAAGACCAGGATAGAATCACCCTGGGGGAATTCGTGTGGCACATCTCTTGTGGAGGCTTTGCCATCGCTGCCTGCGGAGGGCAGGCACGGTGGTGGAGCCGGCTGTGCCAAATCCCGTGGAGCTGAGCCGGGTGCCCTGGTCACTGCTCATTTTCCTGGGTTCACAGCACTCGCCCGGGAGCTGCCTGTTCAAATGAATCCAGAGGAGGCCACGGAGCTGCTCCCAGGGCTGGACCCCTCTGCTCTGGAGCCAGGCTGGGAGAGCTGGGGGGGCTCACTTGGAGAGGAGAAGGCTCCAGGGAGACCTCAGAGCCCCTTCCAGTGCCTAAAGGGGCTCCAGGAGAGCTGGAGAGGGACTGGGGACAAGGGATGGAGGGACAGGACACAGGGAATGGCTTCCCACTGCCAGAGGGCCGGGATGGATGGGATATTGGGCAGGAATTGTTCCCTGGGAGGGGGGGGAGGCCCTGGCACAGGGTGCCCAGAGAAGCTGTGGCTGCCCCTGGATCCCTGGAAGTGTCCAAGGCCAGGCTGGACAGGGCTTGGAGCAGCCTGGGACAGTGGAAGGTGTCCCTGCCCATGGCAGGGGGTGGAACGAGACGGGCTCTAATGTCCCGTCCAGCCCAGACCATTCTATGACCGCGGGCAGCTGCGCTTTAACCACGAGCCCGTGTCGGCCTCGCAGCCCCGGTGAGCCCCTCAGCGGCCGCTCCGTCCCGCGATGCCGGGCAGAGCCGCGGAGGGGAGAGCGAGGGAGCGAGCGAGGCGGCGGTGGGGGCCGGGGCAGCGCGGCCGGCGGATCTAAGCGCAGCTCTTTCTCTTTGCAGACACCGAAGCTGCCTCAGGGGAAGGAGCATCACAAGGCAGTAAGTACAGCGGGGCGTCACGGGCCGGGTGTGGCGGGGCGGG
>VZTE01000108.1:1206238-1270444 GCA_013397775.1 Eulacestoma nigropectus
CGGCGGGGCCGCGGGCACGGCCGCCCCTCCCGGCCCGGCAGCTCAGACGGTTGTCGCTGTCCCCTCGCCGTGTCCCCTCGCGGTGCCCCGGGAGCTGCCCGGTGAGCGCTGTGAGGGGACCCTGAGCGGAGCTCCCCCTGCCTCCTTCGCCGGGAAGGAGCAGGGCACTGCCACGCTCCCTAGCGGCGTCAAGTCTTGTAGGACATCTAAACCCTAAGCCTTCAGTTTGGGGTGTGTACCCCAGCCCATGGGAGGGACAGCCGGAGCCGGCCCAGGGCTGAGGAGAGGGGGCCGGGGCAGCAGTGGAAAAGGTGGCACCGGAGAGATCTGGGACAGACTCATGGCCCCTGTGAAGGGCGAGTGGGAAGATGGAGCCAGGCAGTTCCCGGTGACAGGAGAACTGAGAGACAATGGGCATAAAGTGGAGGGAAGAGAGGTTGGGGCTGTGTTGAAGGAAGAGCACTCCCTCGTGCTGTGGAGCAGGCTGTCCGGAGAGGTGTGTCCTGCATCCCTGGGGGTTTACGAGACCATCCAGGATAAAGTCCCAAGTAACCAGCACTGAGCTCAGAGCAGACCCAGCTTTGAGCAGGAGGTCAGACCAGAGATCTCCTGAGGTCTCTGCCCACCTAGGCTTTGCTATGTGTTAGGTGAGAGCCATGATTCCCACTGGAAAGGTAAGTTCCCAGATGGCAACTTGGAAGCAGCAAACTTACCCTGGGTGGGTATAGAAATGTTAGATAAATAGTAAGAAAAAATAAAAAGTACAACCAGACCACCTTTTCTGAACTCTTTCTTCACCCTGTTCTGTGATAGGTGAACAATTGGCATTAGCAGAGGGGGGTCTTGGCTTTCTGTCTGCAAAAGGAAGCAGGACTGACTTCACTGCGGGTGGGGAATGAAGGTCCTCAGCCATGAGCCGAAACATCTCAGTAGCGAGCAGCCATCACACACCAGTGTGTGCACACAGTGTACTGCTCACAGGGGCAGCTGGGCTCTGCGCCTGAGCCCTTCTCTTTGCCTTGACAGAGTCCAGCTCTGTGCAGGGCATGGAAACTCCTTCCCAGGCTCCTGTCACCTCCTTTGGTGTCTCTTTTTCAGTCACTGCTCAGCTGCCCCTTGGTGTTTTACTCATCCTGAGGCTTTTCAGGCTCATCTTCTGGCTCCCTTGCTCTGAGTTTTGCTGGCAGGCACTGCTGTGTTCTGGGCTAGGCCGTGTGCATCCTGGGCTTGCTGTTTGGGTATTGGGTACTTTTGCCAGAGCTTGGGAACCACCCTGTGCACAGAGGGTTTTTTTTTTTCCTGTAAGTCAGCTTCTCCACTTCCCACCTGTTGTAGGAACTTTTTTTGGCTGGAAAAGATAGGGCAGAGTGAGGTGTGAAGAGAGAAAAAGACAGGAGGGCTCACACCTTTGCTGTGTGGGCAGACTTGATGTTGTTGGAGCTATAGAAGGATTTCTGTGGATGTAAATGCCTCTTCTGTGGTGTCTGGGTCATGGAGAGAGGGGGAAAATGGAACATCATGGGCAGAAGTCTGGGAGAGACAAGCGAGAAGCAGCTGCTCCCTACACCAGGCTTCCGAGGAGCTGCCGTGGTGGCACTGGAGATGGATCAGGGGGCAGTAGGAGGGGCAGGAACTGCTTCCATCTTCATGCAGGTCCAGCCCCATGCCCAGTGCAGGAATTACTGACCCCCTTTGTACCTGCCACACTCATATCCCAAAATAGGCTCATCGAGCTGAAAGAGATGGAGGCAAAACCAAGCCACCAGAACAGGGAGATGGTGAGTGGTGGGGTAGGGAAAGGGGAAGAAGGATCCACCATGGCCATGCCCTGCTGGAGGGACAGCCTGGACATGTCACCTGTCCTAGACAGTGGATGTGAGACTGCTGGGCTGGTGCTGCTGTGCGTAAGTGCACGTGGTTGTAATTTCCTGACAGAGTCATCTTCCTCTTCCCTCCTTGTGCTGCAGGGAAACAACTCACCTCTCTTCTTTCCTCCCTGTGCCTTCCCCTCTGAGGCTGGATTAAATCCCTGGCCTACCCGGGTTGCTTCTGCACGTCTCTTCTCCTTTTTCCACTCAATGGCTCTCTTGTTTCCTTGTCAGTCTGTTTGCTCCTCATATATTTTAGGAATTTTTTATTTATCTTTCCTTTCCTGCTATTTTTGCTTTGCCTGCTGCTGCACTATTCCTCTGTGACCCGATCTGGCTGTTTACACCCTGCCTTTTACAGATGTCTGCATTGTTCCAATCTTCCTCTGCTCCTTCTATCTCATTGGGAACCTCTGCGTTCATGGTCTCTGCAGGCACGGTTTGCTGCCCTCTCCCAAAATGTCTCAGTATTTATGGGATACAAGAAGGTGTTGTTTTCTCTCTTGTGCTTCTCTGTGGGGCATGGATTGCATCCATCCTGAACCTGTGGCTGTGGAGTCCCTTGACCAGCAGTGGGGCCCTGGATTAGTTCACATAACTACATTATACTGCATTAGTTCACATCCTAAACTGCAGGGTTTGAAAAGCTGATCAGGTTTTCTCCATGGTCACTCGTTGGAGCCAGATGTTACTCACAGCCACCAGTGGTCACCCGAGGAGTGCTGGTGAAGGCAGCCTTCTGTGAGGTGACACCTCAGCTGCTGCCTGTGCAGAGCAGCTGGGCGATGGGGGCAGTTCCTGTGCTGTGCTCCCTGGGCTGCCCTGGAGCAACCAGCTCTGATTTGGGAGGCAAAGTCTGGGTGTGAGAGCGAGCCTGGGCTGCGGGGAGGACGAGGGACTGAGGTGGTGGGTGAGGCTGTGCTGGAACGTGCCCTTGCCTTCAGGTCTGCGGGGCTGTGGTAAGAAGGGGCTGTCAGGAGAAGGCCCATCCTGGCCTTTTTTCTTCCTGGGAAGAAGGGAGCCATGGGCAAGCTGGGACTCAGCTGAGATCTGTTGTTTGTTCACTGCCTTCCTAAATAGGAGACAGTGGTGTTTAGACCTTCCAGCTGGGAAAGCACTTTGAAGACTCCCTTGAGGAAAACCTGCTGCATTTAGTTAGTTATTTTCAGCCTTTGGGGTTTATAGTCTATAGATGGTGTCTCTGGGACTCTCTATTTTTTTGGACCCATTCTTGAAGAGACACAGCTCTGTGGTGCTGAGGAGGGGATGTGCTCGTGGGGACACAGCTGCATGGCTCTGGGAGCTCCTTTTCTAGCCTTGGCCCTGGGTCCAAGACCAGAATTCCCACGAGAGTGAAGAAAACAGTGCTAATGTGTTAAAGAGATTTGTCTGGCTGCTACCAACTTTAACTGGCAGGGAGGAGGAAGAGAAGAGGGTGATTTTGAAAAAAACAGTCTATTTGTTATGTTCTCCTAGACAGGTGTGACTGGTTTGACATCTGGGTCATCTGGGTCACTGCCTCTTCCTGTAGAAGAGTCTTTTCTGAGATGCTCATATTCCTGTGTGGTTTGCTCCAGACTTTGGGAAATCCTCAAGGAAGGTGTTTGGGCTAGGCCTGTGCTCTCATTCTCCATGGAAATTCCAGTCATGTTTAGGGGAGTTACAAACTTTGCCCAAACAGTCTCCCTCCTGCTGCTCACATTCCACAGGACATTCTTGGCAACTGGACAGGTCACTGAATAAACCCAGGGGCAAGAGGGGGTCCAGGGCCCTGGCGGGGCAGGGACACGGCTGAGGCAGCGGCTCCTCTCACCTGGGCAGGTGTTCGCACTGTGCCAGGGCGTGGGGCGGGGCGTGCTCACAGTGGGCTGTGTTCAGTGCACGTGTCCCAGGTTGGGGACACAGTTACAGTATCACAGAGGGCAGGGTTAGATGGGATATTGGGAAGGAATTGTTCCCTGGGAGGGGGGGGAGGCCCTGGCACAGGGTGCCCAGAGAAGCTGTGGCTGCCCCTGGATCCCTGGCAGTGTCCAAGGCCAGGCTGCACAGGGCTTGGAGCAACCTGGGCTAGTGGAAGGTGCCCATGGCAGGGGGTGGAACGAGGTGATCTTTAAGGTCCCTTACAACCCCAACCAGTCTGGGATTCTGGTTCTGTGATTGTGATATTCAGCCTGTTAGAGTTCGGTGCCATTCTTTTCTGTAGCAAAGAGGAGCTTACGTACAAGAACATGTCCAGAGTAACCATAACTGGCTTGCAGAGCTTGAAGGTGAACTGAGTTTTACAGTTGCGCATGAAGTTCACCTGGCAGCACATAGGTACCTGAGCTTTGCTCTGCCTGCTCACTGCTCCTTTCTTACAGTGCTCTGCCTCTTCAGACCAGCTCAGGGCAGAATTCAGGTTGCTCTGGCAAATGTTAATATGACACTTGCCTCATTTCACCTCAGCAATGGCCTTTCAATACCAAAATACCAAATGTTAACAGATACAGCAGGTAGTGCTCCCAGTCCATAGTAGTTCTAAGCCCTTTGCCTGGCTGAGCCTCGGATCACTTCCCAGAGGAGTCTGGAATTCTGCAGGCAGGCAGGAAGCAGCAGGACAGAAAGAAAGTGACTTGCCAGAGGCAACCAACGTGTGAGTGGCACTGGAATAAAGTGCAGGCCCCTGGGCTGGCAGCCCAGTCCCTGAGTGCTGGGCACAACCCTTGGATTGCAGTTCTGTGCCCTGGGAAAGAAACCAGAAACAAATGCACAGGGGAATGGGCAGGGAAGGATTGCTAAAAGCTGAAGGTGTCTCCAAGTACAGCTGATGCAGTAACTTAGGTGTGTCTGGTTAGTGATCTGGGACTTGGTGAGTGTTCCTCTTCCCAGGGGAGAAGTCCTGAGTCTGGGGGAGCAATGTTAATTGATATTGTAGGGAAGAGCCCTACATTCCTGGGTTCTTTAGATAAAGCGCTGTTAAAAGTAGGAAGAGTCAAGATGTGGTGCTTTCAGGGGCCTTGATCTCCAGTCAGGACAGCTTGCTGACAGTGGGGTTTGCTCTCTCATTTTTCCCTGGTGACACCTTTTTTGAGGACCATCAGAAGCAAGTTGCAGTTTGAAGCAGGCTGTGCTCCCAGGCTGTACTGTGACACCAGCCAGGGGGATGGGCAGGAAAACAACATGGAAAACCAGCTCCACTACAACAAGCCAGTTCTACTGCTCCACTTGCTTCCATTCCTGGGGTGTTGCAGTTTGTTACTATGGCAATGCAGGGACATTTGCTGGAGGCTGGATGACCACTAATGGTTGTTTGCTGGGAGATCCCATCCTTTCTCTCTCCATTTCCTGCTCCTGTGTGCACGCAGTTCTGTCCAAGAGGCACAGCTGGGTTTTGTGCTGTTCCTCAAGAGCAGATCTGAGGGCTCAGCCTGCCAGCAGGTTAATCCTGCACAGCTCTCCAGTGACCTCCACGTTTTGGGAGATGCTTGAGAGGCCAGCGTACAGATCCTGTCTGTAAGCCCAGACCATCCCTGACAGCCTCCTTCTCTTGTGCCTTAAATCCTGGCATAAACAGGAGCAGCTGTCAGAGAACATTAATGCTCACTGTGACCAGCCCCACAGACTGCAAACTCCTGAGCCACATCCCACAAAATCCCAACGGATCCCAAGTAACACAGCTTGATTTTTCTTTATGTCTCTTGGCCTTTCTGTTGTGTTGAGCCCCTTCGCCTTGCTTTCAAGTAATTTTTGAAAATCACAAATACCATCTCAGAGATGAGGATATATCCAGGTGTTTCAGAGCACCCTCAGGCTGCAGGAGAAGCAAAATGAGGTCATTGGAATTTGTCAATGTCAGCTCCACACAGCCTGATGAGCAAATCCCAAGGAAGGCAGGGATGCACAGCACTGGTGCAGTGTCACAGGGTTAAAAATAACTGCTTTTAAGGACAAATAGGGAGGCAAGAGGTGCCAAAATGATCTTCAAAAGACGTACTTTTGACAATTTGATATAATATATATATTTAATATAAATACATCTTGAGTTTACTTTCTTCTTCCCCATTTGTAGTTGCTCATACTTGCTTATTGTGTGTACCTGGGTGCTGGGCTAGGACAGGACATATGGTGGGAGGGAGGTCACTAATGTTCACTGGGGCTGAGGATGTTGTAGGCAGCAAACAGAACATTTTCCTTTCCAGTTTCTCAGCCAGATGTGCTCAAACCCATCGCCTGGGCACAGGTGTACTTCCACGTGTGTCTCTGCTGCAGTTACAGCGAGGGAAAAAAGAAAATGGCATTTTTTTTTTTCCAAAATGGAATACGCAGTAAATATTTCAGAACACCATAAATAAAAATGATTGATTTGATCTTTTAAAAACATATTCCCCTTTGGGCTCTGACTAAGTGTGAGAAAGTTCAGCCTGAGAAGGAATTTATTTGGAAAAGCAGTGAAAGGTTAGAAGCAGGGATGTGGGCTGGAATATGCCTTGCAAATGTTAACTGTGGAGGCACAGTGCTAACGCCTTGCATGTGCAAAAACATTTGGAGGGTTGTGAATTTAAACCATGAAATTAATATAGTCAAAATTAAGGTTTTCTTGCCCACACCTTACTCATACAGGATATGGTGTTTGTAATGTTCTGACAGGGATGGGAAGATGTGGAGGTGGTTTGCTGGTGTTAATTTATGGTTAAGGAAGAACCTTTAGCATCTCTGTTTCTTGGTTAATTTAAATGTTCAGATTTGCAACCTAAATGTTTCCTTAAAGTAAACTTAACTTTTGATTTCTTTTACTTTTCTGGGGGGTACCAGAGCAAAGCCCAGGAAGTTGCATTGTTGTGCCTTCCCCGGTGAACAGTGTGATGTGGACGCTGTGTGTGTGCACACCCACGTGCAGCCACCACGCTGACCCAGGAGTCATTTACAACTGCCTCATTCATTGTCCCAGTGCTCTTATTTAATAATTCTCCTGCTCCTTGGGGAGAGCTGTAAAAATGGATTTTATTTTCCTAACGTGTTTGCATTTTAAGTAGGTAAAGTCTCTTCAGATTCCCATTTGCCAAACAAGGAGATGAATATGTTCATCAAGTGACCAATGGGCTTAGACCAAGAATGAGAAATTTCAGTGCAGGAGGAGGAATTAAGAAAATAATAAGAAACCTGTGTAGCAAACCAACCCATGCACCTTCAGTATTTTAAATATTTAAATCTCAGTAGTTTCACTCCTAAGGATCTTCATAACCAGAAAGGCAGATGAATACAGGGATCAGCTTCCTGACACCTTTTCACTTCAGCCTAAGCAGAAGGGTTGGCATTCTTGATTACCTCAGGCGATTGTGGAGAGGAGGGTCCTGCATCCCCCTGGCTTAATTTAATTTCATTTTGTTCATTAAGAAATTTTACGCAGTCGGGATCTCTTCTTCTGTGCTGTTCAGTCATTTAACTTGCACTTCTTTCCGCTTTGGAAACCAGGCAGTGATAATCCATGTGAATTCCCATCTAGAAATCACAGTAAGAACAGAATTTCTGTTCCTGGACAAATTAGTAGGAAAACGTCAGGATGAGGTTTGCTTTTCTTTTATGGAATTCTCAGTGCTACATCATTTAATCCAACCAGTTATGAGACAGATGAGTGGTGTGTTCCCAGCCAAACCCTTCTGATTCCAGAAGGGGCTTTAAAAGAAAATGGCCTTTATTGTGTGCTATGCAGAACTCCAGAGTGTGGGCTGAATGGAATCCTTCACTCGAGATGGAGCTTCAGATCCTTGTTGATGGAAAAGATAGATCTTCCCTCATTTACAGGTTATGTAGGTTCAAGCACACCTATTTTCTTAATTGTGCGAGGTGAGGCAGTTCATTGTCAAATTGCTGGGAGTAATTAAGATGCTCATTAGACCATTCTTTATCTTACTCTTATTTACACTTTGAATTTACAGAAAAAGAATCCAACCCTGCCCTGAAGTGACCCCAGAATGAGGCAGGATGAGACAGGATCTGCTCGTGTTGTTACATTGTGTGATGTGTCTGAATTTTGTCATGGAGCCTCAGCATCCTGCTTCATGATTTGGGGGATAATTGTAAAATTTTAATATTTTTGCTTTAAATGGCTGATATTTGCTGACTGCACCTGTAGTAGCTCTTCTTAGGAGCTGGAATGGCACTGGAATACTAAATGGAGAAGCCAAGTAGGAGCCTGTGGCTCCATGCCCTCTCACCTGTCATTTGGCCCCTTGCCAGCTGGAAGGTGAGCTAGCACCTTGCACCAATTTTTGTGTCATTTAAGGGGATTTGATGCCGCTGTGTATGGGGTTACTCCTGGCTTGGCAGTTTGCATCCCAAGGTTGCCCCTGGGTGAAGCATGGGAAGCACTGTGTTAATCCAGTGTGTTCCTCAATGTCTCCTGTGTTCCTGAGAGAAGCCAAATATTTGTGGGAAGGAAGTAAATTATTGTGAAATAAGTGATCTTGGAATAGTTTGCCCACAGGGAAAATTTTTTCCTTACCCCCACTTAGGATCTGGCTTGTGCCTTTGTGTGAGAGCGTTTCTGTCCTTTCCAGAATTCTGGATTTTATTATTTAATCCTTACTAATGTAACTCTGGGTACTTTAATCCTCTTAAGGGTTTGCTGCTGACTTTGGGCTCAGTCCTGCTCCCTTTTCAAGGAATTTTGCCATTAGACACCTTGAAGTTGAGTTCTGATGTAAATTGAAGCTGATTTTACTGGCAGCTCTGTCCCTGGCTCTAAAATGCAGCTGCAAAGCTGTAACCTGTGTGCAAGGCACAGTTACACTGGGGAGGAGAGGGAGGTCTGTGGTCATGTCTGCAGCCCTGATTCTGCCTCTCCTCACTGCCAGTCTGGAAGGAATCCTCAAAAGAAAGGCTCAGGTCAAAGGAATTGTCTGAGAGCCTGCGCGGGGAACGTCCTGCCAGCTTAGGAAGCCATAAATGTGTTCCTTTCCATCTAGGTGCCCCTCTGGCTGCGGAAAGGGAGAAGAAGCCTCTCTCCAGAGCTGTCTTTGTGCTGCCCTGGGTGGAATCCACAGAAACAAGTGAGGGTCCCAGATGTTTTGTTTTGTTTCCCTGATGTGTTGTAAGGAAGCAGTAGCTGCACTCTGGGTCTTCTGGGGAGGCTGCTCAGGTAGAGTGTGCCTGGACACAGCTTGGAAAGGTGTTTCCCAGTGGGAAGCATGCAGCATGTTCCTCAGAAAATGCCATCCTTTCCTGTTTCTTTGCATCAGGTGGATTAGTCCTGGTGACTGGCTCTTCCTGAAGAGTCTTGGTGTTGCTCATGGTTCCTTTCAGTGAGGCAGATATCCCAGGAAAGCTGATGCTTATCCCAGGAAAGCTGATGCTTTTCCCAGGTACTGCCGCACAGCCACTCCCCAGCTCCAGCCCTCTGGGTTTGTCACCAGCAGGGCTCCAGCATCTGCCAGCAGATTTTCAGGAAACAGGGAGTGTGAAACTGAGGATCAGAGCATGTCATGTACTGTCCTGTGATCCACTGGCCAAAGCTGGAGGGATAATGCTGATCCTTTGTGGTCCCTTAAGCCTCACTCAGCCAAAATTTTGGGGGGCAGAAACATCACAGTCTCAAATAGAGAGGTGACATAAATGTACTGCAGCTGTAAGAAATCCAGCCCCTCCCCTTTAAGAGCTGCTGCTGGACTTTATGAACTGTTTGGGAAACCTTGTTTGCCAGGGTGAATGAGGAACGTGGAATTATCATAGAATGCATGATTTAGAATAGAGTTCTCAATGTTGGGTGTTTTCTTTGCCATTCCCAAACCTGCTGGTGCAAAGGAGCCACCCTGATCATGGAGCAGGACAAGCAGTGCTGTCCAGACTGCCCTCTTCTAATTTGCCTGCTTTCATCTTGACTGGGACCTGCAGCACTTCCGGATGTTAGGAATAATTCAGCAGGCTGTTGTAATCTCTTTACATTCAGCAGTTTTGCCCTTCCACGTGTGGAGGCTGTCCGTGCTAGACAGCTGTTCCTGCAGTGCTCTGCAAGAGGGGGATCAATAGGATTCAAGGGTATCTGCAGAGTGCCAGTTGCTGTGAGAGCTCCTCTATCAAGTACCTTTTGTGGCTTCTGCCTTTTGAAAGCTCAGTGTGAATTCTGGGCCAGGTGAAAATTGTTCTTCACCTTGGATAAGCCCTTGAGGAGCTCCTGCAGCTGCTGTGGGGATAGCCCATCGTGTGGGACCCTTCGTGGGCTGTGCTGTCAGCACTGCAGGGGTGTGAGCTGCATGGGACTGTTTCCAGTCTGGGTTTCTGGGATGCCGTGCAGAGCTCTTGGAGCCCAGTGGAAACCAGTTTGTACCCAGCTTTTGTGGTATTCCTGCACTGAGGAGGGCAGGTTGAGTGATCTGTATTTTTAACTGTATTTTTAGTGATGCAGAGCTCCTGACCTTTCAACACATTTCTGATTGCTCTTGTTCCCTTCCTGGGTTTCTAAAGCAAAATCCTCTGAGGCCAAGTGCCCTAAGGAAAGAAGTGTCTTGTTCTGGCTGCCACTGCTGGGCATGTGTTCTGTGCCCTCTCTTTCCTGCCAAAATGAAATATGTGCTTCTTTCTCTGTGGAATGTTTGAATCAAACCAGCAAGAATTCTCCAAATCTTGAATGCAGGGTCTGGGAAGAGAGCTGAGCTCAGCCCCAGGACAGGGGGTTCAGCAGGTCCCAGTGAGTGCTGGACACACCGTGGGAGCCAGCTGGAAGCAGCCCCTGGAGATGGGACAGAAGAGCAGCACATTTTCTCTCTTTTATTGGGGTCCACTTGCAAGCAGAGGGGTCAAAACTGCTTTCAGGCCCCTTGGAGTTATTTCTTGGGGTACTGGAAAAACCTGCCCATTTGCCATCTGAGTGTGCCAGTCCTTTATAGCTGAGGAGCTGCCTTGTGACGAGGCTGTGCCTTGCCTTTTCTACTACTAGCAACATGAGGTGCTCTGTTTTGGCCTGTGTGTTAAAGATTAATTGTGAGCTGACTAAATAAGTACAGCTGGTACTCATTAGACATCTCTCTGCAATCCCTGCTCCCGTTGGAAAGGCTCCTGAGCATGAAGGAGAATGATCCTTGCTGGAGTTTGGGGTTTGACCAGATGTCTTTGGAGCATTTTGAGGGTCTGTGTTTGCAGCAGGGTGATCGCTCAGCTGGCAGCAAGGATGTGAATACCAGTAAGGCACAGCACTGAACCCATGTGCTGGTGGGCTGAGGAGGGGCTTTCCCTGCCCTAACAGTGCCCGATGGTGTGGGGGTGCTTTGGGTGGAGCCTTCATGTCTCCCTGATGACAGCAGAGAGGTTCAGTCTGAGCAAACTTGCCTAGGCAGTGTTGGTTTGGCTGTGTCTGGATCCATCTCTCCAGAGGTTTAGGGATGGGTTCTGGTATGGGCTTGCAGCCACACCTGAGCATTGCAGTCCCTCGCAGCCCTTCCCATGGCAGGCTGTGCTGTGATGTGTTGGATATCGTGCCCCAGCTGGGTACCTTGGGGTAGGAGCTATAACCCACAGCAGGAAAACTGCACTGGAATAGGTTCCCTGTGGTCACAGCCTGACACAGCTCAAGAAGCGTTTGGGCAATGCTCTGAGATCGTTGTGGTGTCTGATCCTTGTGGGTCCCTTCCAGCCCAGCAGATTCTGTGATTCTGAGTGATACTGCAGGGCTAGTTCTGCTCAGGGAGTTTTTTGCTAAGAAAGCAGTTGCTGCTGGGGTCAGCACTGGCCATGTTCAAAGGCTGTCAGCAGAGATGGCTTTATTGGGTGAGGAGGAGGAGATCTGGCTCTTGGGAGCAGCCTGAAGAGGGACTGTTGTTCAGAGAGGTAAAGCTTGGCTGCACATGGGCAGCTCTCGGTACTTTGTGAATTCTCTGTAAAACTCCTGTCTCTGCGGCTGGGCACTTTGCTGGGTGTTCTCGCCTACAGAGCCCAGGAGATCAGAGCCAAGCTGGACCAGCTGGAACAAATTCTTACTTCTCTGTAATCCCTGGAGATCCTTCTGCCTGCGAGAAGACAGTCCCCATACAACACAAGCAAGCCCTGCTCTCTTGGGCTGTGCTGTTACACTTGTTACATGTTCCCGTTTTCCCTGCGCTGCCCAGGGAAGAAGTGCCCACACCCAGCATGGGCTCTGCTGGGGACACTGGGGTCCCCCCTGTGGGACAGAGACCACAAGCAGCCATGCCTGGCCCTGTGAAATGGTGTTAGTTTTCTTCTGTTCTAAGAAGTCTCCTTATTTACTGAGCTCTTTCCTTCCAAACTAAGGCCATGATAGTTTTTGTTCTCCAAATGTGGAAGTGCCTGGTCTTTGGGACTCCTTTGAAGAGTTCATCTTCAGTTGGTCCTGCACAGCTCATTGCACTTCAAAAAGGAGGTTGGTTCCTTGGTTTGGGGACACCCAGCGAGGTGGGACTGATTGCTGATGCCACGTTATTATGAGTTTTCCCTGCTACTTGACTTGCTAATTGGCTGTGCTAATTGACTGGGGGGTTTTTGCAACAGCTACACAGATACTCAGCAGTACTCATTAGATCCTGTTCATTGTGGGGAAGGGCCCAGAGCAGAGGGAGACCCTCAGCACTGTGCTGTGACCACAGAAGGAGCCTGCACAAGGTCACATAATGAAACAAACAGTTAAATGTGACTCACCAGTGCTTTTCCCACTGGAATGTTCTCACAGGTGTGTTCTACTGCTGCTCCTCCTCTCCCTTGAGCCATGCACTGTCTGTACAGTGAGTCCCTTTCTCCTTGTTTATCCAGCCTAGACTTCTAAAAACCCCTTAATTCTTGCTGTGCTCTGATTAAGATACAACTATTTTTTAGTCACAGAGATAAAGTTCCAGTGCCCAGTTGTTTAACACCTTTTAGATTTGGCATTTTTCTCTGCTAGGTCATCATAGCTTCTACAGTCACTCTGAATAAAGGGTGACAGTGATCCTTTATTTAGTGCTGAACCCCATATGCTGCTGGACTGAGTGTTGAACCCAAGTGAGTGATTACACTGTACCAGTATATCCTAGCTGAAAATATGGAGTAATTTTAAAAGTAAAGTGATGGAGAAGTAAAATAAAAGCTTACTTAATGTGCACACTGTGGTGTGTTTGAACTATGGAAGAGGTAAAAACAAGGCTTTAACTTTGCTGATAGTAGGGCTATGTGGATAGAGCTACACTGCTGCAGGGAGCTTATGGAGTGGCAGGTCCTCTGTGGAGCCCCGGTACTGCTGCCTGCACTCTGTGCTCCTGCTGGGCAGGAAAACACATTGGTTTGGAGATCCTTTGTGGCTGTGCAAACTGATGTGTTTCACTGTGTTTGCCATGGTATTTGTTATGTTTGCCACTTTGCTGTGGGCTCATGGCACCAACCATGCTGGGGCTGCTGGGGCCGTCTGACAGGTGGGATGACTGCTCAGGAAGGTCAGTCTGTACCCCAGGGTGTGTCAGGCAGCAGAGGGGGGAACACCCCACCAAGCTGACCAGGGAAATCCTCCTCTTACACTGATGTAATAGCTGAGCTGAAGACACTGATCCCCATTCAGAACAAACCAGATTGATAAACATCTGGAGCTGTTTTGCATCTGTCTGCCCCACACAGCTGTGATGAAGAGTTGGTTGTTGCTGGGATGAAGTGATGGGGTGTAGGGAACAAATGGATGTGAAACCAAGCTTCGTCAGTCCTCCCTTCACTGAGTGCCTTACTGTCCTGCGTGCCTTGGATGGTTGGTTCTCTTGGGTTTGTTGGCTCTTACAGGATCCTGGGTGCAGTTAGGAATCAGGAAACAGCAGAGTGAGAACCAGGTGTGTGCTCACATCCAGTCCATGTCAGAGTTGGCATTTTAAGGCTTTGGTTTCTGACAGCTCACGCACTGACTCTGTGTTTAGTTCTGCCCCTTTGTCCCCATCCTGACCAGCACCTGCTTACTGAGCCCTGACCTTCCAAAGGAGATGTTAGCAGGGCTGACATCTGCTGCATCCTCCTTGCTATGAGGTCTGTGGAGCCTGCCCTGGAGAGCAGAGCTGTCTGAAGAGGAAAGAAATCAGAATATGGCCCAAGCCATATAGTGTGGGGCACACAGGGGACAGTGTGAGGCAGTGGTTGCCTGTGTGCCTTAGAGACCTGACAGAGCACGTGGGATGTGTCGGTGCATGGGGGTGTCTAATTGAGCAGTGTGGTTGCAGTGCTTGCCTTTCACCTCAGAGTTTCTAAAATGATCTGTTTTCTTCTTCCTACAGACAGTTTTAGGTACACGTGTGACATTTGTGGGAAAAAATATAAATACTATAGCTGCTTCCAAGAGCACAGAGACCTACATGCCGTGGATGGTGAGTAATGTTTTGACACTCAGACACCTGAACTAGGCTGAGAAGTCTTTGGGGAAGCAAAATGTGATTCTGCAGGAGTGTGTAGCCTGTGGTGTGCAGGACATGGCCCTGCACGGATGGCCTGGCTTTGCCATGGAGGCACAGTCTACAGGCACTGCAGGAAGGAGTTTGCTGTGCCTGATTCTCTCTGTGTGCATCAAAACAACAACCTGTGCTGGGACCTGGGGACCTTGCAGTCCTGTCTGCAATGAGGTTCATGGTTAGGATGGACATCCTGGGACTTCAAGGTAAATGGTCAGCCTGATTATTTGCTGGGAAGGAGTTGGTTGCTTTTTTGGTTTCTGAATTTACAGGTTTGTTCCCATCATACTTCTGTGTGAAGTATTTCAGATTTCAGAGCTGGGAAATGCTGTTTCATTCTTGTTAATCGCTGTGGTAGGGAACTGAGGAAGTTGTCAGTGGCCCTTACAGGCCAGTTTTTCCTCTGTGGCTGTAGATGTGGCCTAGGCTGGTGACACTTGGACAGAAGCAGACACTCCCTGCCAGAAGCAGTGTTTCTTTATTCTGCATTGGGGGAAGGGAAGTATCAACATGCTGGCTTGCCCCCTGCTCACTGAGCATCTAAAGCTCCTCACCTCAGAGCCCACAGATACTCCAGACCTCCCCGTGTGTGTGTTGCAAGCCTGTCAGTACTGCTCCTCACTTGGCCAAGGAGAGTTCTAGAAAGAGGCTGCTTGGAGAGCAGCAGGTTTGACTGGCTGGGCTGTCTCAGAAAGGCGAGTGGTTTTTCACAATACATGGTTGTCCAAAAAAATGGCCGTGTTTACCTGGAACATGTGGACATCTGAACGTGCTCTAAGGACAGCCAGTGTTCTCCTGCGGGGCACCACTGCCAGCTCCCTCCCTCCTGAGGGGAGCCAGAAGGAAATCAGTGGCACTGAGAGTCACCGTGAGGGGAACGTGGCTGCTTCAGTCAGAAATGTCTCAGGGAGCTCTGCCACGAGAGGGCTTGGAAATGGCTCCATGTGTGTGCCAGGACTGTCCCAGCTCCTCCCTGGGGCTGCTGTGTTCCAGCAACACAGGGGTGAGGCAGCTCCGCACCTGAACTTCACCTGGGGCCGTGTCAGGGGCAGAACAAAGGCCTTGAGCATCTGTGTGTATTAGGGCTGGGCACGCTCAACCAGGTCCTGTGAGGATGCTGCTGGGAAGAGGAGGGACTGGGGCACAAAGCCTGGTTTATTCCATGGGGCTGAAATATGCTGAAGCAGTATGTGAAATGCAGGAGGAAAACAAGACCATTTAAGAGGATTTAATTTCTGTTTTGTTTCTTCCCCTCCTTCTTCTATTCTGTGTTAGTTTTTAGTGTGGAAGGGGCCCCAGAAAACCGGGCAGGTAAGCCGAGCTCCTTTGTGTGCTTTATTTCACAAACCTTTTCAAGCATTCAGTACTTCAAACACAGTAGGTCGATTCTGAACTTGTAAGAGTCAAAGGAGTTTTGTCAGGGATTGCAGTGGGACAGGGAGCATCCTCTCTCCCTCCCCAGTGCCTACAGCCAGGAGGTTGATGCCCAGCCCTAGCAGATACCAGGCTTTTGTTGCACGTACACTTGGTCAGGCTTCAGAAAATCAAAGAAGCGGGTGTTTCATGTCTTTGGTGATCTTGTAAATTGTTCAAGGCATAAAACAAAGTCTTCTCTAAAGTGGGTTGGGTTGTGATTTGTTGCTAGCTGTGCTGTTAGCTGGTAGAAGTCTCAGGTCAGTATTTGTTAGGTGACTTGCCTGCAAGACTGCATTGCCGTGCCCACTGTCAGCCAGTACAGCAGCATCAGAGGGGACATTCCCTGGAAGAAAATCACGAAATATGGATCAGACTTTGCAATGTGTTTGTTCAGTTTTTCTCTGTATTTTTTAAACATTAGTACCCACAAGGCCTGTTAGTGGGCTGGGAACAGGGGTAATCCTGGGGCACCTGAGGAGGAGGAGGGACAAGTCAGACAGAGGGGTCGCTGGTTTATAATTGCTGTCTTCCAGTCCTGTTACAGATGGAAGTGTGATTACAGGTGCAGGAGCATTCAGTGCCCGTGCAGCTGTAGGAGGCAAAGCTGAGGTGTTGTCAGCTGTCCTCTGGCTCTGTTCTCTTGCAGACCCCTACGACCAGGCTGTCATCGCTGCCGACGAGGTGAAGGAGGAGGAGCCCGAACCCTTCCAGAAGATTGGGCCAAGTAAGAGTTATTATGATTTCAAATAAAAGAGAAAGCACAGAGGGTCACAGCTGCCTTTAGCTGGAGTACCTCTAGGAAAAGCAGGAAGCACAGCCTTACGCAGAGGGGTTGGGATTCGGGTGCATCACAGCTTGTGATGTGTTCTGCTCAGAGCTCTGCAAAGAGAAGGGGAAGGGAGTTCAGGGGAAAAGCAATCTGGCAGGAATGAGAGAGGGCTTGAAGGTGCACTGAGAGCTGGCAGGTGATTGGTTCACACTGTCTTTGTGGTGGGTCCTCAAACAGAGCAGAGGGAAACAGAGAGACCACCAGGTTTTGCCAAAGCATTTCTCTGAATTGTCCATTTTGGAAACAGTTGATTATCCATGGATTTTCCTTTGGGTTGCAGCTTGCTGCCAGTTCTGCACTCCCAGCACTGGCAGGAGAATGAGGTGTCAGTGTGTGGTTACACTCCACTATTTCCAGTATCCCCAAAGCAGGAATGAGCACAGTTACTCCAGAAAAACTCCTTCTCCTGCAAGAAAACTCCACAATCCCAGTATAAAAGTTCTCTAATACTTGAACTTGACTGCTTGTTTCCTGGTTTGACTGTTGCTGTTGTCCACACATCCCAGACTTCCTGTAACCAGAGGACAGAACTGTGTCCTCTGTAATACAGACTTTAGAGCTGGATTCTCTCCCTTGTTTTGCATAACTTGCTGTAATTTTGAGGTAATCTTCTACAGCTTGTTCAGTTTTGGACTTTTTATGCGTGGTCCATCCCTCTGTCTTGAACTGTCTCCTTTCTTGGGAAAAGGATGTGTGGGTTACAGGGCAGGCAAGTTCTCTGTAAAAATTCAAGAAACTGGCATTGTGTGAGAGGGCTGCTCTCCTTCCTTACCTTTGTCCTTGTTCATTTGACAGAAACTGGCAATTACACCTGTGAGTTCTGTGGCAAGCAGTACAAGTACTACACTCCCTACCAAGAGCACGTGGCTCTGCACGCCCCCATCAGTGAGTATCTGCTGCAGGGCTGGCCCAGTGCACACTGGCACCTCCAGGGTCTGTGGGGAGCACCAGGCTGGCAGGAGAGACTTCACTCTTGGGGATCCTTCCACTGGAGCTGTGGGATTGCAGTGGGCAGGACATGGATCATGTGCTGACCAGGGTACTGTAAAGCTGAGCAGGGATCCCCTGTCACGGGGGCACTGTTAGGTCTGAAATGTCACTGAGCTCCTACCCCAGTCCATGGAATTCTACATATGTTCCTTGTGGGGCTGATGGTTTAGGCTCTTGTTTAACATTTTTAGACTCCCCTAAATGATAGCTGAACACACGTGTTAGGGAAGAAGCATCTTTCTTATGAGCTTCTGGGGAATTATTTCAAGCAGTGAATTAAAACTGAGTTTCAAAATCATGTAAATGAACTCAGGAGCTTGCTACTAAATCACAGTCAATAAACAATTGGTTTCAGGGAGCTCAGGACAAGGCAGTTGTCAGCAAACTGCACAGCACTGAGCTCTGCACTCCCCAGACAGAGGGGAGACTTTAAGGCTTCAGTGTAACCCAGTGCAAAATTTGACCGAGCTGGTTGAGAGAAATTTCTGCTACGTGCTGGATTTGAATACTTTAGAAGTGTGCAAAGACGTTCTTTACAGCTGAGCTTCCTGCTCCTTTTTTTGGGATGATGGACAGGAGGGATGAGCTGAGCTCATCAGCCTGCAGCTGCAGCCGGCAGGGGGCGCTTCCACCCCAAAATCCCCTGGAATCGGGTTTTTAAGGGATTATAATCAGGCACCCTTGGGTTTATGGGACCATGGTCCACCAGACTGTCACGTTTAAGGTTTGGTGGCTCTTGACAGCTGCCATGCAGGTTCTCTGAAGCTTGGCTGTGGACCAGGATCATGGTGGAAGGTGAAGGGCAGAAAATACATGTCCAACACCATCATCACCAAGTTAATCTTGTTATCTGCCATCTGCTGAAGCAGCTGCCCCAGTGCTTGTGATTGCACACATAACAGTTATTCCTATGATTCCCTGCCCCTGGAAGCTCCACCTCTTCACGGAGGTGTTTTCAGCCCTCAGCAGAGCCATTGGTGACCAGCAGTGGGTCCATCTCCTGCCACGGAAGGGCCCTTGGACACCAGGGCTCTGGGGTCTGTGCTCCCCCTGCAGAGAGCTCAGGAGCAGTGTGCTGGGGGCACTGGGGCTTTGCTCAGCTGGAGCTAATTCTGACCTTCCCAGTGCTTCCCATTTCAAGGGGATTTATTGCCACCGATGTCTTTCCACCTTCCCAGCCATTTGTAGCAGTAGCTGAGCCGCTGGTTCCAGCCCAGGCTGTCCAGCAGAAAAGAAACCCCAGCTGTGTTGCTTTGGAAGGGGTGTGCCTGCAGCGGGCCCTGCAGTTCCAATGGCCCCCACAGGCCCTGCCCCTCTCCTGGGAGCCAGCTCTGGAGGAGGAGGCATGTTCTGACTGCTGGGCTTGAAGCCATCCTTGCACCGTGGTTTCTGCTGCAAAAGAAAAGAAGCTGCCCCTGCTGCAGGCTGGATCAGCAGTCCCTGAGCTGTGCAGATGGGTTTCCAGTCCTTTCAAGTGTCTTTAATGTGAGGACACTTAAGATCAGATCAAGATAGTATTTTCATAAGGTTTAACCCCCTCCCCATAAACTTTTCTTTTTCCTTTTTTTTCTTTAACCTTTTTTTTTCCTCTCCTAGTTCCCATGACCAGTAAGATTTATGATTTACAATGACAAGCCACTAACCCTGATGAGGATACAGGAGAGGGCATGATAAGCTCCCAAGGCAGGCTGGCCAGTACATCCTCCCACCTTTCTACTGCTCAGATTCTGCTCTTCCCAAAATCCAAGGTCCTGTGAGGCAGCTGTGAACACCTGACTTTTGAAAAGCACAGCTGGCTTTTCTTGGGTCCTTGCAGTCAGGAGAAGTAAAGCTGAGACTGTGTCTTTACCTTGGTCTCATTCTTCTGGTTATAAGGCAAATGCTGCAAATTTAGTCATAATGGGAATGGGTGAGGAAACCCCTTCAGCATCACTACTTCAGCTTTCTGGGTCTCTGCTTGAGTGCAAGCTTCCCTTCCTGAGCCTGTGTTTCTGGTTCTCTGTCATAATGGATAAAAATTCATTGGAAATGGGCTAAAACAAGGAATGATATTTTGCAGCTTCAATAGGATCTTGCAGGATAACTTCTGGTCAGTGCTGCTGGATAGCTGCTGTCTGGACAAGAGCTCTGCTGTGGGGTTCCCTGGAATTGTTAATGCCAAACGTCTCCTTCCAAAGTTCCCTTTTTGGAGTGAGGAGTAGGGGCTTTTTCATAGGGTTAGAACTGGGCTATGACTCTTTAAAAATAAGATTCTTATGCTGTTTCTGTCAACCTAGTCACTCTTTCAAAGAAGGCTGTCAGAGGCTGTTTCAAAAAAAAAACGTGGATTGTAGGCACATTCATTGTCCCAGTTTTAGAAACATTTCTGAATGGAGGTTCATGGGGGAGGGTTCAGAGATGTTTCTGTCCTCCTTCAGGCTCTGGCTGCTCTGTAAGATGGAACTGATTGAACCACATTTGCTGGGGCTGGGCAGTTGGGATTGCTCAGAAGGGTGGAGAGAGACTGTTTAGGGCATGAAGTGACAGAACAGGGGGAATGGCTTCACACTGTTAGAGGATGGGGTTAGATGGGATTTTGGGAAGAAATTCCTAATATCCAGTTAGGAATTGGGTGGTGAGGCCCTGGCACAAGTTGCCC
The DNA here is from genome assembly GCA_013397775.1 of Eulacestoma nigropectus. Taxonomy (NCBI): domain Eukaryota; kingdom Metazoa; phylum Chordata; class Aves; order Passeriformes; genus Eulacestoma; species Eulacestoma nigropectus. The sequence goes on from VZTE01000108.1 coordinate 1,226,357, forward strand.
AGAGAAGCTGTGGCTGCCCCTGGATCCCTGGCAGTGTCCAAGGCCAGGCTGGATGGGGCTTGGAGCAGCCTGGGACAGTGGAAGGTGCCCCTGCCCATGGCAGGGGGTTTAACAAGATGATCTTTAAGGTCCACTCCAACCCAAAGCAATCTGGGATTCTGTGACTCTCTGAGTTTGCATCAGTGACGTCTCTGGGCTGCCTGGAGAAACACATTCTGTAGGATTGCCTTGATTAAACTGCACACAGATATGCTTTAGAGAGACATCTAACCTTGCTTTTGAGTGACAGAAAATACAGCAATCTCATAAGGTAATTTTGATGAATTATTGCCTCCACTAAATTAAGACTAAAATTAGCCAGCTGTAGCTTTCAGACACTGGGTCCTATTTATAACCTTGTCTGCTCAGTGAAGGAGGACTAAGTTACCGAGTTTCTGTCCTTTCTAGACCTGGCACAGCCTGCTCTCCAGCCCCTGGTTAAATCAAAGGAGGGACCTGTGTTTCCATTGTAAGCTCTCCTGTTCTCAGCCCTTGGTCATCCTTGTCTCCTCCTCTGAGTGTTCTCCAGTCTATTCTCCACCGTGGGGCAGGGCAGGCACCAGCACTGGGTCAGGATGGATCTGAGAGCTGGCACTGCCTTCCTGGTCCCCTTGGAAATGCCTGATTGCTCCCCAAGGAGTTCCTCAGCCCTTTCAGCTATGGCATCACCCTGGGAGCTCCTCTGCAGCCGTGCTGACCAAGCACAGCAGTGCCCGAGCTTTTCCTGCTGCCAGGCTGGAGCCCCCGCTGCTCTCAGCATCCCCTGCAGCACGTGTGTCCTTCAGCACAGCCTGGGCCATTCCCAGGGCTGCAGCACAGAGCCCTGAGTTCACTGACTGCAGACCATGCAGTGAGAATCACCCTCCACATCACTGCAGCTCCCAGGGGGACGTGTCTGCGCTGCGTTCTGAGAGGGTTTGAAAAGCTCCACAGCAGCAGTTACAGGGTCAGCTGCTCACAGTGCTGTCTCCAGTCTTGCTGCAGATTTTGAGGCAGGAGATTTTTGTGGCCATTCAGCGACTCAGGATTTTCATTTTTAGAAACATTTTGGCCTTTTCATCAGCCTGAGGCTGTGAGTTCCACAGGGAAGGTGACTTTTCCAGAGCAGAGCAGAGGAGCTGTGTGATAGTCTCTATCTGTGCTGCTCAGTCTTCAGAGGGAATTTGGCATCTGATGAACTACAGACTGAACATTTTTTTCCCAATGAGCTATTAGCTTTGTCCAGACTGCTGGAACTGATATTTCTTTGTCTTGCATTGCTGCTCAAACTCTGTCTCTGCCTAGTGTTAGATGGAGCAGCCGTCTCTGTGGGGTCTCAGTTTGAAGACATACTGTTTGTTTAATTTGGGAGGAAGAAGAAGAAATTTTGGAGGTCATCATAGCATTGAGACTTTCATCTTCAGGTCCATGAGCAGTATCTGGGCTGACGAGGATGTGCAGTGATGCTCTTTGTGTCTGGCACTGAAGAGTTGCTGATGGTTGTTTCTCATGGCACTGATGGGGAATAAAGCAGCCATTGGTGGGAATGGCCCTCGTGGGAAGCAGATGATCCACGAGCAGGAAATTTTCATATCTGACTACATTTTTGCTGGCAGTTTGGCAGCAGCTGGAGGAGGATTATCCATGGAGATTGAAAGGAAGTATAGAGAGCAAAACAAGCCTCCTGCCTATTTATCTGGCCAGAACCCAAGCAGAGGAGAAGTATCCTGACCTAAACTGGGAGAAAACCAGTGCATGATCTCCTGCAGAACTGCACTGACATGTGAGGAAATGTCAGCTTGGAGCTGTGTCAGAGCCAGTGAATCAAAACCCCTGGAATTACAACTGCCTCTGGATGTACACACCCCCAGTCCCCAGTGCTGCTGCTGAAGGTGAGAGCCAGTCACAGTCAAGGTCTGTAAGGTCTCCTGGGATTCTGGAAATGAGCATCCTGTCCCAGCCTGGGGGACTTCTCTCCTGCCCTGTTCCAGATCAGGCTGTGGTGCTGCCGTGGCATTCCCTGAGAGCTGCTCAGGGTGGATGAGTATTTCTCAGTCACACTGTGGAGGACGGGCAGGTGCTGCTGTTGTCCCTCCACCTTTGGGCATCCCATGGTAGAAATCCCTCTGTAGAAATCACTGGTAGGGAGCTGGGGCTGTGGGTTATGTGAACCTCCTTTGTTAGTGATTCTTCATGACAGGTGGTTGGAGTGGGACTGGGGCTTCAGGACCCACATCCAAATTTCCATAGAAGAGTCCCCTTGGGAATGAAGGGGGTTCTTAGACAGTTTCTCCATTTTTGTAATGGTTTAGTTAATGCATGTGGCCCAGACAAAGGGCTGTTCTCCTGAAGGGTGTTTCAGATGACTTTTGGCATTGAAAATTCCTGGTGATCCTCACTGTGTGTTGCAGAGACCAAAGTATAGATGCATTCAAATAGACTATCCCAGTAACACTCAGAATTTCTCCATATGTACCCAGTCTGGAGATGGGACCAAAGGCCTTTACTCACTCTGCCTCCTAATCCCATTCCCTTCCCAACAGTGCCCTTTCCTTTGTATTTGGTTGAAGAGACAGGGAATGTAGCTGGAGATCACTAGGATTTATTCAAGGCACAAGAAACAAAGATGTAAACTTCTCCCTGCTCAGAGCTCTGAGTAGTTTAGAAACCTGCTCCCAGAGTTCAGTCCCTAGAAATGGAGTCCAGAGCTGCAGGTGCCCCCAGCTGGGCCGTAGCAATCACACAGCGCTCTTGGATGGAGGGGGTGATTCCTGCTGCAGGAGGAATGGGTTGGTCACGTGGCAGTTAAAGGTGTGGAAAGGAACTAACCAGCTTCACCAGTGTCCCCTCGGGTGAGGGGGGAGCCCAGCTCTGTCCCACGGGCTCGGTGGATCCGCAGCGGCTCCGTGCAGGGATGGTGAGCGTGGCTGTCAGACAGCAGCTCCAGCAGGCCCCTCTCTGGGAGCTCCCTGGCTGTGCAGGCACTAGTTCTGAGTGTTCATATCCAGAGTTCTCTCGATCTCCACTCTTCGTGGCAGTGAAGACACAGGCGAGCCAGTCCAGCAAAAAATCTCCGGCGTCCATAAACCGCTGTTCCACCCTGCTGCACCGCACCCCCTCCGGGGTCCCACCTGCATCCCAATCCCAGATGTTCCGCGCTCCAAATTCCGGATCCCCAGGAAGCAAGGCCATCACAGGTACCAACTGCCTTTCTACCATCAGCTTTCTGAACTGCTTAGTGTCCAGTCCTGCCCTGGGTAGGCTTTTGACCTTTCCTGGCCTCCATCTGCTCCATCCGTGACTGTCCCAGAAAAGCTGCTCCCAGAAGCAGTAGAGGGGAAAAGGTGCTTCATAACCCCATGCCAGTGACAAGTTGTTTTTGTTAAACATCATGGTAACCACAAGGTACAAAAGACCCTGTTTCAAGTCCTGGTGTCACAAACTGAGGAGAGCTTCCTGACAAGGATTGGTGTTATGGCTTGTCAGGAATGGGGATTTTTGGTTGGTTTTCAGCACTGTTTGGCATTTAGTGTTTGTTTCCCTCAAGGTGATGTTTTCAGGACTAGGCCTGTGCCTTTGGCAGTGAAATGGAGTACAGGTGTTTTCACAGTGCTCCATTCCCCACAAGAACCTCTGAGAAATAAACAGCAAAATCAGTATTACAGAACCATTACTGAGGAGTTAGAAAATACAGGCTAGGATTGATCTTCCCATAGTCCCAGTTTCCTCCTTCCAAACAAGTTCAAACCTAAAAAAAAAAAAAATTAAAAAAAAAAAAAGGCAAAGAATACCGTAAAATAATAGTTAATAAATAGGGTGTGAGACACAGCGTGCCTTGTGCAGTCAGCTGGGAAGCAGAGTCTGTGGGATTGATGGACAGAGATTCCATCTGGGTGCAGAAGAAGGGCTGGTCAATCAGCTGGTGTTTAAGCACCCCCAGAATGTCTGGTGTGGACAGATGCTGAGTACAAGAGGTGGCTGTGGTGGGACAGGCCATGGGTGCTGAACGAGGATGGGTTTTGTTGGATAACACACATCCACAGCTGCCAAGGGCTCAGTCCATACAGACAATTTTACTTCACATTCCAAAGGTTCCAATACAAGGAGAGAGAGCAGAGTAAGCTGCCCTCTCAGTGTGGGAAGGGCACAGTAAGACCAAGCAGATGCATTAAACCAGATTTTTCTTACTGCCAGACTTGGGGGAGGTTTTGGGGGGAAAGCTAAGGGATGAAGGCAAAACCACCATGCAAATTCTTTACAAATATCTTTGGAGACCTCCAGCTCACTTCCACTTGTGACATAAGCCAGGACTTGAACCTGGGTCTCTTGGGAGGGGTGGGTTGACCCAAACCATTTTGTCACCATCTGATTTTCCTGTTATTTAGGGCCTCTCGTTCCTATTATTTATCTGTCAAGTGGCATGGATAGATAATGTCTCCAGTTCCTTTTCAGCCCTGTTTTATGTGTTTCTGTTTCAGTTGATTTGGTTACCAAGTTTGCTTGTTCTCCTGAATTTTAGGAGTCGGGAGTGTAGTTGATTGAGAGTTTGAGAAGCCCGCTCAGGACTTGGAAGGGTCCACTGAGGACTGGCTGGGCCAAAATCCATGGGCTGGGCTCTTCCTGCAGTTCAGGTCTCTGGTAGCCCCAAAGCCCACGTGTGTGAGCCACACTGCAGCCCTGGGAGCCTGCAGGGACCAGGGGCCTCTGCCAAGTCCTGACAGCAGTGTGACCACTCCAGTGGTGTGCAGGAATGAACTCATGATCTTGCACCAGTTTTCAGGAGTCCCCATCACTCCTGAGTGAAAGACTTGTGCCCCCAGCCCTGCCCAGTCTGCAGGCTGAGCCCAGCAGAGCCAGGCCAGGCTGTGCCCACATGAACCCCTCGGGTGACAGTGGGCTCTAGAATGAGAGTGCAGGGCAGGGCTCTGTCTAGCACAGGCCACACACGTTGCTTTGGCCAGTTCATATTTTTTTTAATCTCTAGTTTATCATTTGAGTCACTGCAGTAAATCCATTTGCCCAGGTATTGCAAACCTGGTGAAGTGAGACAGGACCTCGTTGCACTGTTGAGGTTGTGCTGAGCTTGAGCAGGGTGGGAGGCCCCTGAGCTAACCCTAACCCTAACCCTGAGCTGGGTAGTGATGGCTCAGGACACTGTGGCCACTGCCAGGGGCAGGAAGCACCTGTGCCCACTGGAGGAGGTGTCCCAGTACAGGAAGGGAAGCGTACTGGGAAGCTGCCCGGTGCCAGGAGCAGGGCCTGCCTGGCCCCGGGGAGGGCTCTGGGAGCAAGGGCACTGTTGGGAAGCACAGAGCCACAGGATCTTCCACAGCTTTCCCAGACATGGTAGGCAGGCCCTGAGACAACTCTTCAGGCCTCTGCTTCAGCATTTCCAGGAGGGTGTTCAGGAAGGGAAGGCAGGTGGCTGGGAAGCACGAGGAAAGCTGGCACAGTGCTTCTGTAGGTGACCTTGGTGTGGTGATGAGGCCCCAGTTCAGTCTCAGACTGGCCACCTGTGCTCACAGGCTTTAAGGGCTGCTTGTTGCCTTAAGGAAGAGTAAGATAAGGGTTGGGGTTTTTTGCAGGGGAGGAAGCCTTGGCCTTTCTGGTTCAGTCAGGACTGGTGTTCATGAGCTCCCTAAGAGCCAATCCAGGCCACTTCAGCCAGAAGGCATTCAAAAAAAATACCCACTTGTTATGCCTTCACTGAATCTGGCCCATTTGCCTCCAAAATGAGGTATTTGACCTTCCTGCTGTATTCAGGGTCTGTGTTTATGTGGCACAGGAGCATGTCTTGCCTCCTGTCTGCCTGGTTCTGCATCCAGTGTTGACCAGTCACCATCCCTGCTTTGTTCTCCACCCAGCAGAAAGTGCTTTCAGCAGAAGAGTGGAGGGCAAAGCGCAAAACAACTTTGAAGAAACAAACAGCAATTCCCAGAACTCCAGTGGTAAGTGTGGTCACCCCTTCCTGCTGCTTCCTTGTTCCTCTCCAAGCAGAATTCAGCTATGCTCAGGGAATGTTGATGTGTTATGGAGTACCTTGTTTAAGCTCACAGGCAGCCAGCCCTCCTGGGGTAGTGCCTTATTCTCCCTCCTCCCCGGGTTCCTGGCACTCCAGCCCTGTCATACAGGTGCTGTGAGAATCCTGCTGCCAAGGACCAGGTATTTGAGCATAGATTTTTCAGAGGGGAGCCAAGATGTGGGAAAAGGATGGATGGAGATCCAGCAGTACTTGTGCTGTGTCTGTGTCTCAGTGCAGTCCTGGTGGAGCAAAGACATTTGCAACCAGCAGGAGTTTGAGGACTGTGGACAGAACAGCAGTTTGCAGGCCACAGTGATGCTGAGTGTGACAGTTTATTTAAATGTCACTGTAGCCAATGTCCAGCTGTTTGTGGAGTCACTGCCTGCAGGTCACAGTGAACCAGATGTGTGACCGTGGGACCAAAATACATGTGCTACAAGGAATGAAAATCCCCTCCACTTGTGCATTTTCCTTGCAATGTTAAGTCCAAGTGGTAGTAACTGAACATAACCACTGGCCTGGACAATTTGTTCAGGTCCACCACCTTAGGGTTTTCTGTGCAATGTTTTTATCCTGCCTGTGTATTGCCCAGCCTTCCAGTGGGCCACTACCATTCCTTATGCTCCCTAACTGGAGCAAAAGTGACAGACCAGATGAAAGGTAATTTGGGCATCTTGCTGCAGAGATAAATAACATGCCAGCAGAAAAGCCTGGCCTCCCTCCATTCCCCATCCAAGAGAAGCAGAATCTGTGCTGTTGGCCCTGCCTCTGGCTGGAATGGACAGGTAAGAGGTGGGATATCTCCCTGGAGCAGGTTACTCAGTGGCTGTTGGGGGTTTTATCTGCCTCAGAAGCAAGTAAGGGGAACCATGGAAAACCATGGAACCATGTTGAAAAGCTTGGTGAAGTGAAGTGGAAAACCCACATGTGGTAGCAGAGTGGGTGATGGGGAATGGGGAAAAAAGTTGTTTGTTGCTAAAATCCTGCGTGTTGTGTTTTGGGGAACAACCCTGTACTAATGCATCATTCACCACAATTGCAGCTGGTCATTCGGGGACAGAAAAACCTAAAGAAAAGAGGTGTAAGCAGAACCCATCAGGTGAGCTTGTCTCTGTGTTTCAGGCCCTTGTACTTCTTAGTCTTGTTCCTGCTGGGCAGTCAAGAGTCCGTGGGGCTGCCAAGGTGGTCAGACACAACTCAAGGCCCTGTAGTCACTGACTGCCAGAGTTCCCTGGGGCTCAGCCCTGGACGTGGCCCTTGCCTCTCAGCAGCTCGTGTCTTGTCTTCTATGGGTACTGTCAGTGTTTTGAAGGGTTTGAAAGCCTTTAGGTGCACATCCGTAAATGCCAATACACCACTTGGGGCCCTGACTCCTCTGGAGCCCTTGGAAAGCAGCAGCCTGAGATTGTACCTATTTTATTCCTGTCAAACCCTGTACAGCCAACAAAGGAAGGGCAGAAATATCTTCCTTCCTATCGGACAGCTCATTCCTGAAGCCAAGAAAGCTGCATTGTAAAACCTGCTGGCTGCTCTTGTCAAGTTTTGCAGGAGGGGAGATGAACCTGTAACATGGGAGGGGTTCCAGGAAGCACTGACAGGAAACACACAAAGAGTGGCTGTACTGACCAGTCCAAGATTTCAGTTCTCTCTGAACTATTAAATACTGACCCACTGTTGCTGTGACACCTCCCAGGCTCTCCCTGCCATCTCCTTGTACCAGCTCACATCACACTCATCCTCCTCAATCTCTTTCTATCTGGACTGTAACATTTAAAGCGCATGAGCGAAAGCTCACAGCAAAAACCAAAACAAAGCCAGAAATTCTTACAAGCTGAGTAGCAAGTTTCATGTGATTTGCTCATCTTGTTTCCCTGTAAGGAGTGTTTCTGTCTGCACCACGTGTAGTGTCAGTTTGTTTTAGTGGCTCAGTCGAGGGCCTGGCAGGCTGCAGGGGAGTTGCAGGGTACTCACCTAAACCTTCGCTTGAGCCAGGAAACCTGAGGAACTCAAGTGAGCTGCCCAGGGAGGTTTGAGGGGAGTTGGGCTCTGGTTGGAAGCAGTTCTTTTCTGCATTAAGCAGCTGACATGCTCCTTAAATCCAGGCTGGTGCATGGAAATGTATAAATTCTTCCTTTTTTCTTTCCTTTATCTATCCTGCATCCTCTTTTCTTCCCCAACCCTGTTTTCCCCCTTTGACTCCATTTTGCTTCCTACACGTCCCATTCAGTGCTCTTTTCCAGCCCTTGCACCAAGCCATTTCTCCTTCCTTCCAGTTCTCAGGAGTCCCAGTGGCCTCATTGACAGCAGTCTGGGTGAGCATCACCAGTCACTGGTGGTCAGAGAGGCCGTGGAGAGCTCTGTCTGCTCAGGTGTCCAGCAGAGCTCTCTGTAGCTGCCTTTTGGCAGAGCTGACATGTCCTTGCCTCCCCATGTTCCTTCTTCCCATGGCTGTGTCTCAGTGGGTGGGACAAACACCACGTGGCTCCGTGTCACGTGTGGGATGGCAACTCTTGGGTGATGCTGGCACCGTTGGCTTGTCCTCTCTTGTGCTCCAGCCAGCAGATCTCTCCCAGGCAGGGAAGCAGGTGGTGATAATGTGGTGGGGAATGACAGAAGGACAGACACTTCCGTCCTCCCACTCCCATCTGCTGTTTGCTTGTCACCAAACTGCTGCTGTAAGGAACAGTCACCAGCTTTGGGAGGTAAATGTAGGCCCCAGCTGAGCAGCCAAGAGCTGTGGGGCTTGGCCTTGTTAAATGCTTGATGGCTCTTGCTCTCTGTGGACGTGAGTTTTGTGTCACAGGCTCAGATACAGAGATCTCAAAGAGGGCAGCAGGAGGTTTTTAGGCCACCCAGCTGGGGACATTCTGCTTTTTCCTTGTGTCAGCGTCCTGATTGCAGTGGCACAGACCCCTGGGTGTCTGGAGTGAGGGACAGGACGGGCAGAGCAGGGAGGTCAGCAACTAAAGCCACCTAAAATCCACTGGGGTGCAATGCTGGAGGGAGTCCTGAGTGGAAATAAGGATGGAACTAGAATGGGAAATGTTGGATTTCAGATGTCTCTTCCCTGTGCACAACCCCAGTCCTTGTCACAGTGAATGCAGGTACCTGCCATCCTTATCTGTGTCACCTGGCATCTGGCTGCCCATAAAACAGCAGCTCTGTGCTGCATGGCAAGCACTGCTTTGGGGCTGATTGGAGTCCCAGGTTTGCCTCCTCCCAGCAGGGTGGGATGGAGACAGAGTGAGTGAAGGACCCGAGCTGTTGTCCATGTTATGATTGGAGAGTGTCCCTTGTACTCATGGAAAGGGTCTCCACAGCCACCTGAACTTGCTTTTTGATGAAACCTGGAAGTTTCACAATGCTTTAAAAATAGCATCCTGCTAAAATGTCCCAGTTGCTCCCTTGTGCTGCCTCAGGAGCACAGGCAGCAGAGGTCCCGAGTCACATGGAGCTTCTGTTCATCCCCTGCTGAACTAAGGGAGGTCCAGAAGGCAGTCCCATGACCTGATCCCGAAGCGTGGAATTGGCTCACGGGGATGAACAGCAGAAGCTGTTATTCCTGAGGGTGCCATAAAGCTGCTTTCAAGGGAACCCTCCCTGGGGGGGGTTGTTCTTCCAAGTCTTGACACACGCTGAGGTTTTCTGGTCTCAATTCTCAAGAGGCCAAACAGAATTTCAAGGCCGGCTTGTGCAATGTGAGAGGCAGCGATGATCAGCCTGAGCATGGGCAGGGAAATCCCCAGAAAGGGGCTGAGCTGAGTGTTGTGTTCCACGGTGAAGGTCGCTGCCTTCCTTTTCATCCGTGTTTGGTTGGAGAGGAGCCTTTGGCTGGGGCTGGGCCCTGCTCTGGTGCCCTCTGTAACCACAGGGCTCCCAGGCTTTGGGGTCTCCCTTCCTCTGTCTCCAGACAGAGACAATGACCTTCCTCAGGGACAAGAACCATCTCTAACTCAAGTATTTACAGCCTAATGCAGCTCGAGCCGTTGTGCTGGGCACTATGGATGACTCCTTTGTGAAATGAAGGCTGAGAGGGATTAAGGAAGTTGTGAGAATCCAAGAAGAAAAATAAAAGCAAAAAAGGAGAAAAAATGTTCTTTAGTTTCAACACCTTAAAATACAGCCATCAGAGGGGAAATCTAATTGAAATTGTCAGTGTTTGTTGGAGTCTGAACTTGCTCAATGTTACGAGTGGGAAAGAGAACAGTTAAAATTATGTAGGGAATTGGGAAATATTTTGAACTTTCGAGGTTGATTTAAGCTGTATAAATACGTCTCAATTTCATCTGCTGCTTTAGGGAACTATTACTGTCAGAACTTCCAGTGCAACAAATTTTAGCATTTACAGTTTTTGAAATGTCAACGCTTTTCATTCCTGTTTACACAGGGAAGCTTTGCTTTCCAGCACTGTTTATTCCAGACTGGGGAGAGGGTCAATGAAAATGTCTTCTTTTTTTGAATCAGTTCGTGCTGAGCTGAGATGAGATTGAGACCAAAAAAAAAAAATTGATTTCCTACATTTGATTTAGAGTAAAAATTCTTGGAAAAGCCTGAGAATCTCCAGTTGTCAGGATTTAAAGGACACAGGACTGGATTTTAAACATGGGTGGATTTTCAGAAATGGCAAGCTTTCTTCCCTGGTGTGACCATACATCCCCTTCTGCTCATCTCCTGTAGTCCAGCCATCATACAGCCCATCTGGGGGGATTTCTGCTGGAAAGACAGGACTTTTAGGGTAGGATTTTTAGTGGGTGAGTGCAGCTTTAGTGTTTGGGGCATAATAATTCTTGATTACTGATTGCAGTGTGACGTTAGCACAGCCAGCCCCCGTGCCTCTGCCTCCTGAGGTGCACCCAGCTGCCTCTCAGGCTCTGTCAGCACAAACACAACTCTCATTAACATTCATCTGGTAAATCTCTTTCTCCTCTGTGGTTGGTTTGTGACTGCCACAAGTCTCCGTGGAGTTGGGAGAGCCGATGGCCAAGTTTGAGGAGTGAGGAAAAGGGGAAGGGGGAGTTGTTCTGTGAGCTCCCACTGCGTGCACAGCACAGAGTGCTGATGATGGGGCAACACAACTGCACAAACAGAGCTGCATTTTCAAAGCAGCCTGAAGTGCTGTGCCCAAAAGGAGGGTCAGCAGCTGAGGGCAGTTCTCCCCAGGAGAGTGAGAGTCACACAGGGAGAGGTTCAGTTAAGAAAGTGCCACTTTGCTTGGTTGCATAAATAAGGCACTGTGTCCACTGGGCATTCGTGTGCAGTTGAGGTTTCTAGGAATGAACTGTTTATTTCTGGTGCCACATTCATTTAAGCTGTTCCAGACTTCTCATGTTGAACAGGCAACTTGCAGACAGGAAGAAATATATCTGGGTTAAAATAACCACTCAGTCTCTGTGGGGGATGTCCTGCCTATTGCTCCAGAGCCCTGGGACACGGGGGAAGAATTGAGGCAATCCATGTGAAAGCATTGAGGCAAGGAGCGCTCAGCAGAACTGGGACACACTGCCAGGGATAGGACTGGGGACTGCAGGCTGCAAGCACAGATACTGGGCTGGGGCTGGACAGGGCATGGCCGGAAGGGTCTCTGAGAGAACAAAGTGTGGGCAGAAAAACCTGAACTCTCGTTTTGCCTGGAGAATCTGTGGGGGCAAAGATTACAAATCCCCGGTGCAAGGTGATTTAGCATTAATCATTCAAACTCTGGTGTTTCTATGATTGTTGCCTGGATAGGTGGCTTTAGTGGAAGTGACTGTGCTGTAACAGGGACATGACAGTGCATGGAGAAAAAATTGCCCCATTATAAATATGGAGACCAGAAAAATCCTAAGAGTCTTCCTTCACACAGAACAGGGCACTAGGGGCTGGATGCAGACAGCTCCTGGGTGCCCAAGGGGCAGCCAGCATCCAGTTCTCAGGCACACCTTACAGAGAGGCAAGGCAAGGTGTGCTGCACAGGAAATGTGCATTCTCAGCCTGCAGTAGCTGCACTGCTTAGGATCTCTCTCCTTTGGCATTCAGTGAGGCTGAAACACCCTGGTTTTCCTTCCCAGCTTCAGTTTAAAGAAGCTGCATGGTGAAACTGGGAATTTGCATCTGGAGCACCAAAGAAAGCCTTTGTAAAGGGTTTCTTGCCCCCGTGGCTTTTCTTTGCTGGCCTCCCCCCTTGTTTCCATTGCTGAGCATTGGGTGTGTGTTAAAGTCTCTGGACGTTTCAAATTGGACAGGAAAGATGCAGAACCCTGGCCATGATAAACTGAGCAAGGGAGAGAAAATTCCCAGCTGGGCATGTTGGATTTTGTGGTAAATGGAGCTCCCATCCTGCCCTGGATAAACTCTAGTAGTGTGGAGTAGGGATAAGGAACAGGGAGGAGAGAGGCAGAGCTGTGTAGAATGCAGCGAGGTCTCTGCTAGTCTCAATACTTAAATCTCTTTCTTTTTTGCAGAAACCGCAAGTCCCCTGATTTCAAATCCTTTCCCGCTTTCACAAAGTAAGTGTGATGGATGTCTGTGGTGCAAAAGGCAGAGACTGCCCTCCTGCAGCCCTGCTGCCCTGCCCTCTGAGCAGTTTTCATCAATAAGTGGTTTTTTATTAGGAGTCCAGGTGTCAAAGAATAAAATGCCTCACTTCTGTGGCTCTGGTGCCAGATCTAAATGCAAGAGAAATCCTCCAGGGTGTTTCCGTGCAGTCTGGGGCTGCCAAATCACTTCATATTCGGTCTTCAGGGAGTTTTTTTGTGAACGTGTTCTGAGACCAAGATTTGAAAGTGAACCCATATTTAAGTTACATTTACACACAGAGAAACTTGTCATCATGGCTCATCTCAGTAAACACCTGCGCAGAGCCCGTTCCCTGTGGCCTGGGAGCACGGGTGAGAAACAGGGAGCAGGAGGGGAGGGAGAGCAGGTCTGGGATGGGTGGGCACAGGTGGTCTGTGCTGGAGGTTTTGCCCTGTGGCCTTGAAGCTCCACCTGCTGAAAGCACCTTCCTTTGCCTTCCAGGGTGTTTGGTTCCTGCTCGGCTTGCGTTGGGATTTTAGGGTGATTTTCAGTCTGTGCCAGCCTGGTGATGCAGGCCAGCCCTGAGTGCTGCACCCTGAGCATGGCCACAGGGGGGAGGACAGGTGTTCTTCCCCCTCTTACAAACCTGAGAGGGAAGCAAGGGCTTTATTGAGAACACGAGTTCATATGGGAAGAGAAATCCAATTAGTGCCAAGCCGTTTGACAAGAGTGGTGAATTTGGGACTCCCCTTTTCCAAACATGCTCCAGAGCACCTTGTTGCCTCTTACTGTCTGAGCTGGCTGGAGGTGACAGAAGTTCTGTTTTCAAGAAACTTTGACTGATTTTGGGGTGTGCTGGTGTTTTTGTAGGAGCCTGCTGCTGGTTCTCCTGCCTTGCTTCATGGGTTTGTGTCAAAGGGAAGGTGCAGTTACGCTGTTAGTGAAGCGAAAGCCAATGGAAACGGGCGGAAACGCTGAGGAGTTTTCCTCGCAGTTGTTCTGCATTTGTTTTTCACCAAGATGTGGGCAGAAGTGCTGAAATGTGGGGCTTTTCTGCTGAGAAAAGAGCAGCTTGGGGTCCTGTCCCTGCTGAGCCATGGTGACACCCTGCTGGGTGTCTGTCGCTCTGCACAAGCACCTCAGGGCGCTTGCTGTTGAAACTTTCTGTTAAAGCTCTCAACTCCTGTTCACTCCTGGCTTCAGACCAGGCTCTGCAATTTTCCCTGGCTTAGATGTGGCAATGAGAGTTAACATGGGAATTAGAGTGATTTATTTAACCTAAGCACAGGCACTGGTTTTCCTCTGCCTTGGCTCACACAGCTGCTGCCTTGCTCTGGGGCCTTGCTCATTGGGTAAAGCACTAATAAAAGTGTCTAATTATAGCCTTGGGGAAAGATGTTTTAAACTGTGCAGCCAGATGTGAGCATTAGTTCTGTGTGGCTCAGGATACTGAAGAGATTTCAACAGCTGCTGGTTGAAACCTGCTCTCAGAAACACCTCCACGAGCACAGGGGGCTCATGTGGGCAGCACAGAGGGGCCCCGGCTTCCCTTGTATCACCACCAGCTGGCAGAGAAAGGACAGGTTTGCTGGGGGAAGCACGGAGGGCCCTTTGCTGAGCTCACCTGAAGGCAACAGATGCCTGTGGATGCATAAACCTAAGGATGAGTAAGGAAAAGCTGAAATTCCCCAGGAGAAGGACGAGCAGAGGTCCTGCAGTGGTGGGGGGGGCTGTGCTCCCAGGAAGGAGAATGGGGCACAGGTGTGGCTCAGATGGGTGTGCAGAGCAGTTTTGACAACTTTTCCAGTTCAAGTTGCAGGAGAAATCAAAGGGAGAAGGATTCACTCTCTGTTACCAGCCCAGGTGGACAGTTCTTCTCCAGCAGTGACTTTTCCCTGGTTTGGGGTACAGATTGCCTCTTTCTCCCCTCCACCTTGCAGATCCCTCTTCCCCTTCTAGCTCTGGCACATCCCACCCTCCTTCCAGCCAGCCTGACTGTTCCCAGCTCTGCACTGTGGAGCATGAGGGGCTCAGGAGCTGAAAGCTCAGAAGTGTGAGGGTTGAGAGAGCTCTGGGAAGTAAAGTGAACTCATTCATTCCCACGGAGATTTTGCACATCCTCCCAAGCATCCCTTCCATTGGTCCTGGGAAAGACTTTGGAATTTTTGGGTGAATTTAAATTTTTTGCTTGTTTTTAACGTGACTCATTTTCATTTGTGGTAAACTTAGACTTCTGTGTGTCTTTGTCTCAGAATTATTTAGAAAATGCTTTGGCATTTTCAGAACGTGGAATCAGCTTTTGGAAGTAGGTGGTGACTTTGTTTCCAAAGTTGGACATTTCTAGAGTAGAACAGAAGGGGCAGCTTTCAGAATTGAGATGAGGTTTAAGTGGCACACGGGAGCTGCCAGTGTCAGGGCACTGCGGGGTGATACCTGCAGTGTCACCTCGCTGCCTTGCTTGCAGCCTTGCTGCAGCACTGAGAGTGCAGCAGGGTCTGTCCTCCCCTCTGGTAGAGGGGCGGGGGCTCCAGCAGAGCAGAGGGGCAGAGAGGGGCTCACACAGCTCCTCTGAGCTGCCGGTGGGGGGGCTGGTCAGCAGCAGTCAGCAGGCTCTTGGAAGTGTGACTGCTTTCATTAGATTATTCACACGTTAATTTTGACACCTGAAGGGGCAGTCAGGACTCTCGGTTTGAGACGTTTCCATCTGAGCAGTCTGGGCTCCATGAGCAGTAGAGGCAGAGATGTGTCTGTAACACAGGTCATTGACATTGGAATACGAACCCAGGAGGGATGGTCTGCACCCACAGAGAGCCTGCTTCTCTCTGACAACGAAAAATAAGTCTGAACAATTAGATTGCTTTGTACTTCTTGTGGCATTTTACCACAATTCCTTCACTGGTGATGGTTTCAGCAGAGACAGCCAGTCCCTGTTGATTCCCAAGGCCTGAAATCCCTGTGTGCCACTCAGCTGCCCAAGTCTTCTCTCTTTTTCACAAGCACAGTGACTTAGGTACCTTATTTCCAGCCTTCCGTGCCACAGCAAAGCCCAGGAGCAGCATCACAGGCAAACACAGCAAGTGAAAGCACTGAGCACAACTCCTCCAGAGCTGGCTCCATCATTTCAGAGGCTCTGGGTTCAGTGGGAAAGGTTTAACCCCACAGCATGAAAGTACAGCTTATACAGACTTGCTCTTTTATGTTTTTCCTCACGGATTCCGGTAGCCTTGAGATGGATTCTGGGATTTGCTACCTGAGATAGATTTCTCACAGGGTCTAGGCAGGCTCGTGCTTCCCTGGGTTTTGGTTCTTCCATCCTGGGTGCTGGTGCTTCTGCTTATTCATTGATACAGAATATGTTTCAGAATATGTTTTTCCCTTTGAACTTAGATCTAGATTTCTGAAATACTGTAGCAACAGACCTTGCTCCATGTCTGTGCCAGGCACTTGTATCCGAAGTTGTTAATGTGCCAAATGTGTTTGTCCAGTCTGCTGCTCCAGGACAAAATGCCCCAGCGTGAGAGGGGGCAGTGCTGGTGTGGCTGCAGGGCCAGAGGCAAACTGCAATATTCCCATATTTCAGCGCTATAGTTCGAGATCACATCTGTCAGCCGATGCACTCTACTGATACCGTTAAAACAGGCAACTGCAAACATTTGCTGCTAGGTTAATTCAGTGGAAAAAATGCACTTTCAACATAGAACAGGGCTGAGTGTATCTTCCAGCTCATGAGGGGGCTCTGCACCCAGCTCTTTCCTCACTCCAGCTCATCCACATTGCTCTGGCACATGGCTCTCCTGCTCTGCTCTCAGCCTTCAGGCACAGCCCTGGTTCCTGTGCTTCCTGCCCTCCACCTCTGCTTCCCTGGTGTCCTGCTGCCACCCAGCCCCGTGACACTCACCAGTCCCTGCTCTAACTGCACTTGGTGACGGCCACAAAGGCCCAGCTGAGTTCCCCCATGGCACTGCTCCACCCCCGGCTTCTGACTACAGCACTTGTTACAAGGCAGTGCTCCCTGTCTCACTCAGGAAAGGCAGCACACACTGGAATTTGACAGAACTGGATGGAAAATAAATTCACCAGGCTTTGCTCACAGGCTCTAAAATAGCAGGGATGTGCTCAAGGCAGGCTGCACAGAGCAGACCCTGGCCGGTGGGCAGCCTCCCGAAGAAATCCTTGTGCAGATCCCTGAGATGCCCACACACGGCAGCAGGTGCTTCCCCTTAGTGCTCTGCCCGTGCCCCTGGCAGCGAAGTGCAGCAGGAGGAGGCTGCCCAGCCCAGCCCCGCCCCAGCCCAGGAGGCAGAGCCGTGCCCAGCCCTGTCCCGCTCCCTGCGGAGCCGCTGTGCCAGGGGCACGGCCCCACGGCTGTACACACTGAGCTATGCACCTGTGCTGCTTCCCTGCAGACTCTGTGTAATTCTTCTGAACTGATTTCTCCCAAACAGAGCCTTACACCTGTGGAGCTTGTGGAATCCAGTTCCAGTTTTATAACAATCTCCTGGAGCACATGCAGTCCCACGCAGGTAAGCTGGGCACTTCGACTCGCTGCAAGCAGAGAATTAAATTCTGTGCTGCTGCCTGGTGCTGACCCCGATGTGTGTCCATAGGGTCCTCAGTGCTCCCCATTCCCACAGCCCCAGTCATTTCACCTGCAACAAACAAAGTCACCCCTCAAAGGCTGGAGCCCACAGGCTCAGGGTATATTGTAAATATCGCTCCTTTCCACAGGGAGAGAGGGAATGTGCCATGCCAGCTCAGAACCCATCACACTACTGATTGCCTTTATCCAGAGAATCCTCACTGCATAAACTCCTACAGCAGGTTAAATCCCGCCTCGTGCCAAAGGGGTGGCTCTCATGGAAGCAAACAAACCAAAAACGTTCGCAGGGCAGCAGAGCCTTTGCCCACACAAGTCCTGTCCTGTGCTTGTGTCTCCTGGAGTTCTGCAAAGGACTGAAATGTGTTCTCAAAAGAAGAATTTGCCATTTCAGCAGCTGTGTTCGGTTCCCTCTCAGCTACCTACAAATGAGAATTCTTAGGAGTCATTCCAGTGCTTTGTTTCTAAGTCATTGGTTTTGTTCCATGTCTTGATACATAAGAGACAGTTTTAAAATTTCAAAGCCAAAGCTGTTTCAAAGGCAGCATTCAGCATACTCAAAAATGTAGAAACAGAATTAATTTTATATTGGCAGACTTTTTCCTCTTTTTTTTTTCCTCTTGAATAAAAATTCAAGTGAACTAAGACAGTTTTAAGAACAATTAAATCCCCTTTGACAGACCTGTGTTCTCCAACAGACAGCTGCTCTGTTGAGATGCAGATGCAGTGCAGGCCCTGAGGAGAGTGGCACGGGAGGACAAGAGGCTTGAGGAAAAGCATATTTTCCATTCTGTGACAATAATGTTAATCAAAGTTCTTCTCTTGCTCCCTCTTTTAGTTTTAGTCCTAATTTTAATAGTGTCACTTGAGTTCTTCATCCATGAGGTTCCTCTATTCCATTTCAGTTCCTGTTGGCAAATCTTAGTGCAGGCTTTGTGTGTTGTTCAGCAGCTACTTTATTTATCATCTTTGTAACGTTACAGAGAGACTTTTGGAGCGCTTTGTGAGCAGAAGGTGTGAGTTTGTGTTTCTGTTAGGGCATGGGGGGTTCCTGTGGAGTAATGAGACTGTGTTACCTCGAGGAGCAGTGCAGCTCTGCTCAGGGCAGGGCTGTCCTCACGCCCCGGCCTTGGGTCTGTCCTTGCTGGTTGTCCGTGGCAGTTTCTGCTGCCTCTGCGCTGTGTCCTGAGCATCCAGTTCTTGCTCTGGGCTCTGGCACTGAAATGCAGTATTTTGAGTTACAGCTCTGGGTGACACTGAGCACGGGGGCTGAGGTGTCCAAGGGGACGAGGGCAGATCACTGGCAAGGTTGAGCTGTTGCAAGGTTTGAGCTGGTGCTGCCTGCAGCTTCCTCCTTCTCTCTTCTTTACAGGTGGCCCATGGGGGTGGTACTAAGGGCTCCCTGTGAGGGTGGGGAGGCCCTGGCACAGGCTGCCCAGAGAAGCTGTGGCTACTCCTGGATCCCTGGCAGTGTCCCAGGCTAGGCTGGATGGGGCTTGGAGCAGCCTGGGACAGTGGAAGGTGTCCCTGCCCATGGCAGGGGTGGCACTGGATGGGCTTTAAGGTCCCTTCCAACCCAGACCAGTCTGGGATTCTGTGGGGGTTCAGCTGAGTTACTCTGGCCACAGAACAGGGCTGGAGGGAGCAGTGTCTGTGATCCAGCTCCTGTCACATCAGCAGAGCTCTGTGAATGGGTAAATCCCCTCTGCCCAGCTCAGGATTACTTTTGGTAAATTCTGGTTTTTTGTTGCTCCCTGCTTTGTTTGCAAGTCCTTTCCTCTGCCTGGCTGCCTCCTCCTGAAGTCTCACTGGTGCAGTGACAGTGAGGGTGTCCATGTCTTCTTCAGCTGCTTTCTGCGGGTGCCACCAAGGCTGTGCCCTGTGAAAGCCACTGTCCCCTCTCGGGGCATCTCTGGGTGTGCTGCTTGGCAGCCTTGTGCTCACCCCTCTCCCCTTCCTCCACGTGTGCAGCCAGAGTGGGCAGGCGGCATTTGCTGCTGTGGGATGAGGGCAAAGCCAAAGGAGCGGCAGGAAAACTGCAGCCAGCGTTGGTGGGTGTCCAGCTCTGGGTGTTCTGTGTCAGCAGGCAGCAGGGAAGGCACACAGGGCCTGCAGTTGCCCTGGCAGCACTTTGTTGCCTTCAGTGTGACAGGAGGTGAGGTGACGTGAGGGTCGATCTCTTCTCCCAAGGAACAACTGACAGGGACAAGAGGAAATGGCTTCAAGTTGTGCCAGGAGAGGTTTAGATTGGAAGGGTTCTCAAGCACCCCAAGCCCAGGGCAGGGGTGGTCACCATCCCTGGAAGTGCTCAAAGCACATGTGGATGTGGCATTGGGGGATGTGGGTCAGTGGTGAATGCGGTGCTGGACTGGGCTCGTGGTTGGACTGGAAGATCTTAGAGGTCTTTTCCAACCTCAGCATGTCTGTGATTCTGGGATTTCCATATCCAAGAAACATATCCATATCCAGCGTCTCTGGAGTCTGGGAGTGCAGGGAGCTGGCAGTGGTCAGCAGAGCTGGTGGCACAGGAGGCACAGACTGGGGACAAGGCATGGCAGTGCTTTATCCCTGGCTCAGGGATATTTCCTTTTGGGGATGCAGAGAGCCAAGAAGCCTGTATGGGTCGAATGCTCCCTCAGTTCATGTGTTCAGGAGCCCAGTTTGGTTTGTCCTGTCTAATGCAAAGGGCTGATTTCTTCCAGTGGCTCTGCTGCCTCCCCTGGACCCTTCTCACAAGGGACAGAAGCCAGGGAACGTGCTGCTGGCCTCCAGGAGCAAAATCAGGGACATACTGGCTCTTGAGTCATTCAGAGGGCTGAGCTTGGAGGCTGGAAGGTAATAAGGAGAGATTATAGCTTCATAAAGCAGCTACACAGTGAGAAGAAGCAATTAGAATGTAAATTGGGTGCTGAAAGGCAGAAATAGAGTGGCAGAACACCAGGCAGAGGAATTTGTTCTGTAATTACACTGAACAATATACAGCTCTGACTCCCTTTAGAGTACTTTGTTCAGGTCGAGTGCTGCCATATAATGCCCTTCCTACAATCTAGGCCTAAAAAAACAAAAGGAGGACTAGGCTGAACCTGGATTAAAGGATTGGAGGCATGAAGAAAGAGTAAAGAACCATGATCTGTGTAGTTCACAGACTGCCTGATAAGGAAGATGAGGCTGAAATGTACAAATCTTGTTAATGTCACACTGAATGCCAGCAGGTATTTGTATATAATAAATCCCCTATTATTAGGAAATAGATAAAAGAGTTATGGTGAGGAAATACAGAGGGTTTCTGCCCTACTCATCCCTCACCAAGACAAGGAAGGCCTGGACCATGAGCAAAGTTAGTAGGCAACATCCAGCATTTTCCTTTGCCCACCCATGGATGTTTGGAGTTGAGGACGCTGGTGACATTGGCTCAAGAGCAATTAGTCTGGCAGGTGCTGGGGGACAGGTGATGTGTCACACCTGATCACTGGTGCTCTCTGGGGCACCTCGTGCTCTTCGCAGCTCTGCAGAGCCCAACCTGTGGCTGCAGCCTGAGCATGGCGGTGCTCCCCAGGCACCCAGCATGGCCAGGGAGCTCCCTGGGCACACACAGGCCCCAGGCAGGCCCAAAGGCTGCCCTGGGTCTGTCGTGTCCTGGGTTGCTCTGAGGTGTTGACCCAGCCTGTGCCAGTGCAGTGCCCGCAGATAACTGAGAGCCTGTGCCTGTCGAGGGGCAGGGAAGGGCAGAGCTGCTCACACTGGAGAGGCCTTGTGAGGAGGAGAGCGCTGGAGCTCCATCACAGCCCTGCTGGTGTCCCTGCTCTCCCAGGGCACTGGCACACATGGAGGAGAGCAGCTCTGCCCTCTCATGTGTGTCCTGGCCGCCTGGAGCAGCCTGGCAGAGCCGTGTGTGCCTCAAGGCACTGCTCCAACTCGTGCTCCTGTGCCCAGAGCACAGGGCAGGGTCACTGCACTCTGTGCTGGTGTCCCCAGGCTGCAGGGGCTGCCCCCTGAGCTGGCCAGCCTGCACTCCCTGTAAAATCACTGGGGAGTCAGTGACTCCAGATGAGTTCAGACCACGGTGATTCTTACTCCACAAGAGGACCCAGTTCTGCCTGGGTGAATGCGTGGCACCCCTGAGTGTAAAAGGAGCCCTAAGGGGCCCCCTCAAAGAGAGGCGTGTCTGACAGATGTGCAGAATTAGGTGCAATTAGTCCAAGTGTGATGAGCAAATGGCCTGTTCTGTTTTCTTTGGTTTTATTTATTTTGGTCATCAGTCTCTTCATCTTTCTGCTTCCTCTTCCAGCCCATTTCATTGTGCACTGTGATGTTCCTTCAGAGCCTGTTTCACAGCACCATTTCCTACTGAAGCATCCTAAGAACTAGAAAATTTCCTCTGGAGGGTGGGGAAAAGTTCTTGGGACACTGGAGAGGAAAGAACATGGATACAATACAGAATTGATTGATCTTGCCTGCATTTCCTTGCAGATTGGCAAGATCCCACCAGATTGGCAGCCAAAGTGGTTGGCCCAGTTACATACACAGAGATGGGAGCACGAACAGAGAGACTTTGGGGGCACTTGGTGTCTGCAGCCTCAGGGTGGGATGGCCTTTGGTCACACTCCAGAGACTTTGGCTTTGTGTTTGCAGTCTGAGGTGGCAGTGAGAGCCCCAGAGGAGATGGGCCCTCGCTCTTCACAGGGAAGAAACCAGACTTGAAGATTGCAATGAGACCTTTAGATCCAGAGGAGCTGAGCATAGCTTGGAAACCCAGAGAGAGCAGGGCAGCCACCTGCAGTGCAGGAAGAGGCAGTGAGACAACAGAAGGATCAGTGTCTGTTCCACCTCATTTTGGAAGCAAATGAATGGCCCAAGTCAGGCTGATCTTCCATTCCTCCTGGTGTGCAGCTGCAGCTCCTCAGGAGACATCCCTCAGGGTGTGCTGATGGCATCAATGTCCTGGTGCACAGAAAGATGTGGTGCATTTCAGCCACATTTTGGGAAGTGACAGGTTGTGAGTCCAGAGTCAGTTCCAAGGTCCCTGAAGGTGCTGTGCCAGCTCACTGAAAGCTGCCTAAAAGCCACAGAGAGTGTGGTAGGTTGTTGTCCCCTTCTTTAAAGGAACCCTACGTAAATGTGAGCAGTTTCTCCTTTTTTGTGCTTTAAGCATTATTTTGTGCTTTTAACCCCTCCCTGTCTCTTGCCTCACAGCTGACAACGAGAACAACATTGCCTCCAGCCAGCCCAGGTCACCTCTCCCCGTGGTTGAAGAAAAGTGGAAACCACAGCTCCAAAGAAATAACGCCAACAACAGTATGTAGCAGCTCCTCACTCTGTCCCTGTCCAACAGGTGCCTCAGGGTGCAGCAGTGATGGGCACTGCACAAGGCCCTTGTCCTCACCAAACTGTGTTTGATTTCATCCTTAATTCATGTCCTGCCTGGCAGAGCAGAGCACCCCTTCCACTACAGGAGTGCAACAAAGAACCCTGGGGTGGTTGGAAAGGTTTGTGAGCAAGGTGCATTTGGTAACTCCTGAAAGAAGGTGACTTCTGATCCAAGGTCAAACTTCCTGGCCTGGAGTTAAAAAACTAATCCAGTCATTGTGGTGTGACACAGGCACAGGGTGCCCAGAGAAGCTGTGGCTGCCCCTGGATCCCTGGCGGTGTCCAAGGCCAGGCTGGATGGAACTTGGAGCAACCTGGGATAGTGGAAGGTGTCCCTGCCCATGGCAGGAGTGGCAGTGGATGGGTTTTAATGTCCCTTCCAACCCAAACCAGTCTGGGATTCTGTGATTTGATGTCCATCTTTCCATCTGGGCTGAGCTGTGACCATCCCCACACCAGGAGATGCAGATCTGCTCCCTGCTGCTCTGAGCAAGAGCAGGGCCTGTTTCTGGAGGTTCCTCTGTCCAGAAACCTTGGGGGAACAAATCCAAGTTTGGAGTTGTCTCTTCGTCATCTGGGCACATTCCACCTCTTTGGGGGTCTCTGAGAATTGTTTTGTGCCTTGCCCCCTGCTCCGTCCTGCCGCAGTGGTGCTGATCTGGTCCTTTCTGTGCCCGCTTGTGTTTCCCTGCAGCGCCGGCGAGCGGCTCCGTGGGGAACAGCGCGATCCCGGAGAAGGAGCGGCAGAACATCGCTGAGAGGCTGCTGCGGGTGATGTGCACCGACCTCGGCGCGCTCAGCGTGGTCAGCGGCAAGGAGTTCATCAAGCTGGCGCAGACGCTGGTGGACAGCGGCGCTCGCTACGGTGCCTTCTCCGTCACCGAGATCCTGGGCAATTTCAACACGCTGGCTCTGAAGCACCTGCCTCGGATGTACAACCAGGTGAAGGTGAAAGTCACCTGCGCCCTGGGCAGCAACGCCTGCCTCGGCATCGGGGTCACCTGCCACTCGCAAAGTGTCGGCCCCGACTCCTGCTACATCCTCACCGCCTACCAGGTGGAAGGCAACCACATCAAGAGCTACGTCCTGGGCATTAAGGGTGTAGACCTTCGAGACAATGGTGATTTTATCCACCACTGGGTGCAGAACGTGCTGTCGGAGTTTGTGATGTCGGAGATCAGGACGGTGTACGTGACAGACTGCAAGGTCAACTCCTCGGCGTTCTCCAAGGCGGGCATGTGCCTGCGCTGCTCGGCCTGTGCCTTGAACTCGGTGGTGCAGAGCGTGCTCAACAAGAGAACACTACAGGCTCGCAACATGCACGAGGTGATCGAGCTCCTGAATGTCTGTGAAGACCTGGCGGGGTCCACGGGCCTCTCGAAGGAGACCTTTGGCTCCCTGGAAGAGACCTCCCCGCCTCCCTGCTGGAACTCGGTCACCGACTCCCTGCTGCTTGTCCACGAGCGCTATGAGCAGATCTGCGAGTTCTACAGCAGGGCCAAGAAGATGAACCTCATCCAAAACCTGAACAAACACCTGCTCAGCAACCTGGCAGCCATCCTGGCACCGGTGAAACAGGCCGTGATCGAGCTGAGCAACGAGAGCCGGCCCACGCTGCAGCTGGTGCTGCCCACCTACGTCAAACTGGAGAAACTGTTCACTTCCAAAGCCAACGATGCTGGCGTGGTCAGCAAACTCTGTCACCTCTTCTTGGAGGCGCTGAAGGAGAACTTCAAAGTTCACTCAGCACACAAGGTAGCCATGATCTTGGACCCTCAGCAGAAGCTGCGGCCCGTCCCGCCCTACCAGCACGAAGAGATCATTGGCAAGGTCTGTGAGCTGATCAATGAGGTGAAAGAGTCCTGGGCAGAAGAAACAGAATTTGAACCTTCAACCAAGAAGCCTCGTGCAGCAGGGGAGGCCACAGCAGCTCAGGAAGAAGATTGGTTCGGGAAAAATGAAGTCTACGATTATTTGCAAGAACCTCTCTTCCAGGCCACCCCTGACCTGTTTCAGTACTGGTCGTGTGTTACCCAAAAGCATACGAAACTAGCCAAGCTGGCCTTTTGGCTCTTAGCAGTGCCTGCTGTGGGTGCCAGGAGCGAATGTGTAAATATGTGTGAGCAGGCGCTCTTGATCAAAAGGAGGCGGCTACTCAGTCCAGAAGACATGAACAAACTCATGTTTTTGAAGTCCAACATGCTTTAAGACTGTCTTTTAATTAAAACAAAACTTTAAAACACTGTTCCAAACAAAGAAAAAGAAATTTAAGTTCTAAACACTGTGGACCTCATTATGAATGCCCCTGGAAACCAAGTGCTTTTTTATATATATATAAAAATATAAATATATATAAAATTAAGTTTGAAAGGAAAGCTGAGCACGGGAGAGAGACAGCCCTCTGCCAGGAACGTGCTCCTTTCCATAGATAGTGTGTGGACTTGACAGACTTTCTAATGTTTTCAAGTGGGCAGACGAATGGGAGGCTGATGTTCTAAAGTCTTCAGGCAGCTGAGATCTAAAGTGACTTGAAGTTTCTTTTGTTTCTCCTCCACCCCACCTTTCCTCTTGTCCCCTGGGCCATCTTGCCATGGATAATCAGACTCCATTGACCAGTTCTGCACTGGACTTTGCTCCTTTGAATAACTGTACACCTTGAGGGCACTTGGCTGCAGCCTTCTTGGCACAGTGCACGAATCAGGGCAGCTGTGTTCCATCAACACCGGTATCTTTAGAAATCAGGAAGGGAGGCTTTAAGGTTTTTGATTTTTAATTCTATTTTTAACCTTTCCATATCCTTTTTTTTCCAAAAACCAAAAGTTACTCCTCTGTCTCTACTCCCAGTTTTGAGTTTAACATGGCAGCGAGTGATTATAAGTTTGATTTCAAACCAAGAGAAATGGTTCATGGCAGAAACTGTCAGTAGTTGTTACGTTTCTTGGCTTTATATTTTTTTACAGCAGAACTTCTTTTCTGAACTCCCGGTGTTAATTAGCTTTTCTGTGAATTTTGTACATCAGGTGTTTTCAAACTTGTTCTAGAGTAGCCCATTTGCAATTAAATAATATTCTTATGGGAACCACAGCAGTTGTTTATGTGGCAAAGCCTAGAAACCAGGAAAAGCAAATGGTGACAGCACCAGTGGCTGTGGGCCACCAGTGAACTTGCCAGGTCTGCCAGAGAACCCTCGTACCTGAAGTTTTTTGTTAAAAAGTGTCTCAGTGACACACAAACCACCCTTCCCAAGGCCAAGGACAAACCAAGGTGTATGATTTTTCAGGGGAACAAAGCTCACCAGTTTTGTCAAACTGGGGTTTGAAGGAAGCTTAGAGAAGTGCATGGGCTCAAAGATCCTTCTGAATGTAAGTGCTCCTGACTGAGTGCAAAGAATATCTTCCCATTTTTGTTTGGAATGGTTTCCTCTAGTGGCACGAATGTCTTTTTGATACCTACAGTGCATTACACTACTTGTTCTGTTGCTGACCTGTTCTGGCCAGGAAGGCCACGGGCCCCGAAACGTTCACACGTAACTGGCTCACCCCAAATGCAATTAGAGATCCTCATAACCCCGAACCATCTCGGTCACTCTGCTGTCCCCAAGGCCAGAGCTCCTGCAGGCACAGCTCCCGGGCTGCTGGACAGGCTCTGTCAGGTTTGGTGCCTCTTGGACAGTTCCCAACCTCTGGTGCCAAACTATATGGATTTGTCACCCCTGGGACTTGTCTCCCGGAGGAACACTGGAGCAAATGCTTGTTTTTTCAGCAGCCTCTCCTGCTTCCAGGAGCTCTGGAGCTGCGGTCCCGGTGGCGTAGGAGGGTCAGGAGGAAGGACTGGCCCCGCTGGGAGCAGCTGGAGCCCTTCAACAGCACTGAAGGGGAGTTTGCTGCTGGCTGACAGTGCAGGGAGAGGCTGGGGGCCCTCTCTGAAGTGCTGCTGCTGACCAGATGTTAACCCAGGATCCCACCTGCCCAGCCCTGCTGTAAGAGAAGGTGCAAGTTCCAAGACATGAGAAATAGTAAACCAAATCTCTCAGGCTTTCTGTGCAGATGCTTTGAACCTCACAGGCACTCCCTGACACCTGCACTGCCACGGGACTCAGGGGCACAGTTTGCATGCTGGACCCTTCCCCACGCCAGGCTCACAAGGACAGACCTGGGCACCAGCTGTCTTGCCCTTTCCAGCCCTTTCAGCCTTGAGGCTGGTGTTTGGATTGACCTCTCGGCACTGTTACTGCCACCAGGCCAAAACCATTGTCTCCTCAAGTGTTCAGTTTTTGCCTAAAGCACACAGCCTGCCACATGAACAGGAGCTGCCGAGGCAGAGGCTCTGGGACAGCTGATTTCCCTGGCAGTGGCTGCTGGAGGGGTTGGTTGTAGGGCCAGCTTTCCTTCTTGCTGGTTTTGTTTTCTCCTGTACAAATCCTGCTTGCCCAGCCACCAGCTGTGCCCATGGCAGCACAGCAGTTTGCAGGGCAGGAGAAACCTGTGACAGACAAAAATGAACCCTGAGGGAGTGAGATGTGTGCCCAACAGCAGGAAAACTTGGCTGGTGCATGTCCCCAAAGCAGGATTAGGTGTGGGCACAGAGGGTACCACACAGCTCAGCTGATGGCACAGGGATCAGGACTGGCAGTTCCTTCTCCTAGTGGCACATTACACCTTTTCGTGTGGTTCACCTGAGACCTGAGAGCTCTGTGATGCTCAGGGGAATGAGCAAAGCTCTCGCATTCCTTTGGGAAGACAGCTCCCACCCCCAGCCCTCCTTTGCTAAGGGACACGTAGATGATTTCTGTGGGATTTACAAACTCAGGCTCGTCTTGTCTGTGCGAGGCATTGAGGGTGGGAAGTGGGCAAGGCAGAGTTAGCACAGCTGTAAATCCCTGGAACTGAGAATGGGGTAAACTGCAGGGATTTGTGCCCAGCAGTGTGGTGCAGAGTCAGGACATGCAGGCAGGAAGGGCACAGCACCCCTACCTCCCATCCCACCTCCCCTTTCCCTTCTCACACTGTGGGTTTGGCACCACACCTGGGGTTTTCTCATGGTGCTGACCAAAGAGAGGGATGGACTGGCCCTCTCCCCCATCCCAAAAACTGCCCCTCCAAGGCAACTTCGGTTGTAGTTGCACTAATGATGGATGTTAAGCAGTGATGTCGGGTAGATGAGATTCTCCCAAAGACTTAAAAACTCAACATTTGGAAAAGCAAGGGAAAACCTAAAGGCCTAAAATGGAGCATTCTCGGAAGTGGGTGAGGAGAGGAGCTGCTTGGGCAGCCCCTTCTCCAGAGACTCGGTGGAAGAAGGTGCAGCTTTTCCTGCCTCTGGAACATGGTTGCAGGGTGCTCAGCTCAGAGGAGCTGTTCCTGCTGGGTCTGCTCCAGGCTCTCTCTGGGTCCCTTCGGCTTCAGTAAAAGCAGAGAAGCACATCTGTCGCACATGTATTTACCTTAAATGCCAAGGTTTTGCTCCTCTTCCTCCTTCCCTCTTCAAGGCTTGAATTTACATTCTAGGGAGCAAAAATACTTTACCAAGGTCTAAAATTTGGAAGCTCTTGTTTGCCAGGTTGCTCCAACCCAAGCTGCTCTGTTCCTGCTCTGTGGAGCAGCAGGGGTGTTGTAGGGAGCACTGCTGGTCCTGAGGTGGGAGACTGCACAGGAGAGGCTCTGAGTTTGGCAAGGGCTGTCGTGAGGTTCTGCTCCCTTCCAGATGGGAGAAGTCCTCAGAACTGGGATCACCCTCTGGTGGGTCATGTTGGGAATTCGCCTTCTGTTTGTCGGTTTCCTTTAAACTCCCTTGTGAAATGTGTCAGGATGCAGGAATGGTGTGTGGCCTCCAGGCATTCACCTGCTCCTGCTTCTGGCTTTGCCAACTTCTCTTTCTGACTCCACAGTTTGCTTTGGGAGTGTTCTGACCTTCAGGTGGGGAACAAGCACCACCAGGTGAACTCTAAGAGGGAAGGGCCTGTCTGAATATCCTTGTTACTGAGGAGAGTGGGATGGAGGCAGAGCTCTTCAGGAGGTTGTTTCTGTGTGGGTGCAGCAGCCAGGTCAGGAAGGATTTGTCTCCTGTGTTTCTCAGTAGGCAGTGGTTGTGTTTGGCTTGCAGGATGGACTTGGTGTCTTGCACCTGGGTCGAGCTGAGGTGGAGGTGAACTTCCCTTTCTGTCCAAGCTCTCTGTCTGTGCTAAGGAAACTGCTTTGAGTGGATTTGAACTGGTGCAATCTGCAAAACTGTCTGTGAAAGCCGACTGTGGGCTCAGGTTTTGTCTAACTCAGTTGTTTGTTCATTGCTGGTTGAGCCAGTTTAACTTTGAGCTGAACTGGTTTAAGCGTCCACACAAACCACCTCCACTGGTTTATCTGTGCTTGCTGGGCAGAGGTGATGTCCAGCAGCAGCTCAGGGAGTCATGACCCTCATGTGAATTTTGCAAATGAATTCACAGCAGATGCTCTCAAAGCTTGGGAATGACAAAATAGAGGGGAGACACTTCTAGAAATGGCTTGAGCTCTAAATGGTGGCGTTGGAGTGTTCAGTGAGATGGCTCAGGTGGGTTGGGTGGTTTTTCTCCAGCTGGCTGCAATAACCCAGAAGGTTTAGCATGGGAAGGAATTACCAAAAATGTTTGTGTTGGTGGCTGAGCCTGCTCAGAGGGGCCAGTTCCACTCTGGCTGTGGTGAGCACAGGGCAGGGGACTGGACTGTCCTGCTGCTCCCACAGTGGGCATTTCTAGGCAGCACCATGTTACTGATGCATCAAAAGACATTAAAAGAGCAGCCAGGAAGGTGTTCCAAGGCTGAGAGTGCTGCTCTGTGCTGAGGAAAGGCTTGGATCTCTGATTGCACCTCTTGGCTGAGGGAGAGGCAGGACCTCCTGTGAGCACTCACACGGGATGGGACGAGCTATTCCCTATGGAGTAATCAGGAGTAATAGGAGGAAAATGAAAAAGATACTAAAGGCAGATTCTGGGAAACCTCTTTGGGGGGAGAACTCTGTTCCTCTGGGAGGAGGGGAATGTGTTTTGAGCCCTGTCATTGAAGACAAGGCTGCAGAGTGGAGCTCACTCCATGAGACACGAGGCTGGCCTTGCCAAGAGAAAAGGAACTGGGTGTAGAGGTGGGAAGTGCCAGGTTCCTGCCCAGAACCCTCCAGGAGGGTTCACAGAGCCTTTTCCTCCCCATCCTCCTGCTCCTCACCAGCACCAAGCCCTTCCCAGCTCTCAGTATGTCCATCAGCCGGATTCCACCACAGAGGGAGGCGGTGGAGGGGAAACGGCCAGTCAGGGAGCAATGTCCTGCCAGGCCTTACCCTGCTGAGGTGGGGGAGAGTGTTCAGTGTTCTGCTGCTTCTGCTGAGCTTTTCCTGTGCTACACTGTGATCTCGGATCTGTGGGATCCCGTGGGAATGCCCAGAACCATCGGCTGAGCCCGTGGCCCGTGTCAGATGTGAAGCTGTCACTGTAGCAATAAGAACTCCCTGTTCCCGTGTGTGGGACCTGTTCCCGTGCCACGGCTCCCTCACCTCCCTGGGGCTCCTGGAAGTGTCCCTGAGCAAACCGCGGGGCCCAGCTCAGCCTCGTGTGGGACAGGCCTGGGGACAGTGCTTACGCTAGGCCAGAAATGGTGAACCAATGAGAGTGGGTTGCCCTGAAGTTTAATTTTATCTCTTGAGTGTTTGTGGGATTTCTGTTTAATTCCGGGTTTAGTTTGGCTGCTTAGTTGAGGTTTTTTTCCTGTTAAGAGTCCTTTGTTTGTAACTCGACGGGGGAGTTTTGTTCACATAGACAACGGTGTATCCATAGACCCTGAGGGGTTCCTCATCCGCAGGCAGCTGAATTGGAATCTTTAGCTCCTGAAACAAGGAATGATGACTGACAGGATTTTCTCTGGCATCCCTGACAGTGGGACCCGGGTGAGCAGCTCAGCCTTAAAGACGGGAATGTTGTATGGTGGAGCTGATGAGCACAGACACGTCCAACCTTTGCTTTTTACAACCAAAGTTCCTTAAAAAAACACTTCCAGCCTCACTGGCCTTGAATTCTCGTTCTCACCTCCCGGGGGTTCTCGTGGAGTCTGTGCAGTGTCTGTGGATAGGCTGGGGTTGTTTTTTCCAGCGAGCCCGGGGGTGGGAGAGGGGATAACTTTTCCCCTTGCTGTGTAGAAGGACCTTTCCACTCAAGGAGGGAGACGTGTTCTGGAAGGAGCAACAGTCTCAGGAGCTGTTTTCCGTGGTCCCTTGAAACTTATTGGTACTTTAATACTCGTTTTTTTTTTAATTCTTTCAAGGCAAGCTGGTAGTGGATGACCTGCACAGTGGTGACAGGTGACAGCCCAGGCTGTCAGTGGGGGGAACACTCTGCCCAGGCCGTGAGGATTGTGGTCCACGCCGCAGCCAGACAGTGTCATGGTGACAACCAAACATCAGGAGGTCCTTGTTTGCAGCCAGTCTGAAAAGAGAAGCTGTTCCTCGCTCGTACGTTCCATTTCCCAAATCTCCTCCTGGGAGCTGAATTCTTGTTTCATCAGGCAAAGGATTTAATGTTCTCCTGTCCCTCCTGGCCCTCCCTGCCCTCAGTAACTCGTGTGCATTTCCTTCCTTTCTGTAGATGCAGATGTTCTAGGCAATACCACAGAGCACCCGCGCTGCGAGTGCGACCATGTCATCTTAAAAAATACAAAAAAAATATACAAAAAATATACAAAAAATATCTTTTTTAGGCCAGAGTTTTCTACAGGTATTAATGAATATTTTTCTTAATCCTTATAAGTTTTATGTGTTTAATATTTCTTAATACCGGTAGCATTAATTTATACTTTTGTAGCAACACAATATTTTTATAAACCGCCACCGCTGGCTTTGTCTTCATAACGGGAAACGTGCGGGCAGCTGGCCCCGCGCTGTACCATGTACTGTATTTAAAAGGTTATCTAATGTCACACTTGCTGTGTTAATAAACAAAACAAAACCTGTTTGAAGTCTCATGTATTGTTGGTGTGGATCAAATGACTCACTAGAGAGCAATATTGCACGGGGTTGAGTTGCTGATTTTCATTGTGATACGCGAATGCTTGAGGCCAACTCAAGTTCTGAGGTTTTTGGTTTTTTTTTTCTTTTTAGGATTTTGATTTGGTTTTCTTTTGTTTTGGGTTTTTTTTTCAGCTAAATAAATTCAGTGCTGTTTGAAACTTAGACTGACGTCAAATGAAAAGGTTTATTAAAGAAAAAAAAATCAAGGTGTTTAAATGTTGCTGTTTTTACAAGTCTGTTGCTGTCTGAATGGAAATATTCCCCAAGAGAGGAGGAATAGTTCCACTTAGCTTCCAAAGGGGCCGAGCGCTCCAGGCCAGAGCTCGGTTATTTGGAAATACCTTAGAGACGTGTTTCTGCAACATTCTTTTCAGAATTGATGCCAAGGCAGAAGACAAACTGTAACTGTAAGAAAGCATCCGTTGCTTGAGGATTTTCATGTCAGTGTTGTATTTATGGTTTTACAATAAAACAACCTTTAGGAAAAAAAAGGTGTCTGGGGTTTTCTATATTTTCTATTTTTGAAGCTTGTGACTGGGACATCCCCAGTGCTGATGTGCTGTTGTGAGGAGGGAAAACATTTATGGAAGTGACCTGGATCCCAGCAGTGGTGTCTGATGGATCCCACAGAATCATGGAATGGTTTGGGTTGGAAGGGGCCTTACAGCCCATCCAGTGCCACCCCTGCCATGGGCAGGGACACCTCCCACTATCCCAGGCTGCTCCAAGCCCCGTCCAGCCTGGCCTGGGACACTGCCAGGGATCCAGGGGCAGCCACAGCTTCTCTGGGCACCCTGTGCCAGGGCCTCCCCACCCTCCCAGGGAACAATTCCTTCCCAGTATCCCGTCTGCCCTTGCCCTCTGGCAGTTCAAAGCCATATGAACTCGGCAGCAGCAGAACTCCACATCCCACATCCCTTGGGCACCCAGAGCTCCCCAGAGCATTTCCCAGAGCATCCTGTGTCCCACACTCAGTTGCCAGGGCCATGAGCTGCTCCTGTCTGTCTGGGGGATGTTTGTGTGCAGCATAAAGGCCCTGAGCCCCTCGGTTTGGGGCTGTCCCCTGGGGTTGGGGTCACCCCACCAGGAGGTTCAGCCCAGCCGGGTGTTTATGCTGGGCAGCCTGAACGCCAGAGCCAGGTCCTGCTCAGGGATTCCACCTGTACCAGCAGATCCAGCCAGGATTGGTTCCACCCAGGGGAACAGAGGCTTTGGGGCACTGGGGAGGCACCGGGCTCCTCCCCGGGACAAGGCCCTGGGCAGCTGCTTGTGCTGAGAGCCCAAAGGGGCACAGAGGTCTGGGCTCAGAGGCCTGACTGTACCAGGGCACGGGGGGGTCACAGGGACGTGCTGGTGATCGAGGGTCTTTTTTGTCCGGGAATTTTGCAACCAGAAGAGCCTGCTCAGCACCAAGCACAGAGAAATCTCCCAAGGACCTCCAGGGGTCACCCACTTTCAATCCTGCTGCTGCCTCCCCTCGCTCTCCTGGAGGAGCCCCCACCCGTGGCTGCCCCTGCTCCCCCCAGGGCCACGGCCAAGGTCCCTCCTGTCCCGTGCCACAGAACAGGTCCCCTTGCCTGGATTCACTTCTAGAGAGGTGATGGAGGCAGCAGCTGTTCATTCTCCGTGGCACATTTGCCAGCCTGTGAGGGTGATGATGGAGATTAACAGCAGAGTGACTGCGCCTTCCCACCCCGGTGATGGATGAGCTGCGACGCCTCCTGACGCTGAGTGCTGCAGTTTCCAGGGAATCTTTTTTTAAATTACATCAGTTGTAAGTCACAGCAAATTAACAGATTCTTTTTAAGGACCCAGAACATCTGTTCTCCACTCGAGGAGCTGTGTTTGGGGAACACGTGCCGTGTGCTCGGTGTGTGGCACAGGGGGTGTTCCTGGGTCAGAGCTGTGCCAGCAGCAGTGGGGACACTGCCCCGGGCCTGGTTAACTGGGGAGGATGTCCCTGAATGAAGTAACTGGGATGAATGGCCCTGAATGAGTTAAATGGGGGGAGATGCCCCTGATGAGTTAACTGGGAGGAGATGCCCCCGAACTGGGCTGCAGGAGAGCACCCAGATGTGGCTGTGCCCCAGCGGGGAGGGAGGTCCCAGCCTGCTCATTCAGAGCTCTGTCTGCCCATGGGACACCCACTCCTGGTGGTCTGGAACTGTCTGGGCACTGCCCACATGGGGAGGGACCGACCCCCTGGCAGAGGTACCAGAGCAGAGCATCCCATTCACCCCCGGACACCCGGCACTGCCGAGGGTGGGAAGGAGCTGGTTACGAGAGGTGGCTCCAAGGCTGACGCCGGCACAAGGGGTCACCTCATCCCCAAGGGTCACCTCGTCCCAAAGGGTCACCTTGTCCCAAAGGGTCACCTCATCCCGAACCGTCTTTGTGGGAGAGATCCCTGTGGCACAGGCCCGTGGTGGCACTTATCCAGCTGTCAGAGTGCTGAAGGACAACAGCTACAAAGGGCACAGCAGAGAGTTTGCTTCAATCAGATTTATTTCAGTCGGGTGTTTTGCGTGAGTTTTTAAAGGAAGAAACCTGGCTTGGCTGCTCTGCTGCCTCTTTAACCTTCAAACAACTGAATGGATGCATCAATGGATCCTCCTCCAGGTTCAATGAGCTAAAAGGAGCTGCGTTTAGTTCCAGAAGAGAGAGTAGGAGCCATCACTGCCTCTCAAGTTCAAGTCATTCTCTGTTATAACATTGTAGGATCATGTGTTGTTCATTCTTTCCAGAGAAATTAACTTTGGCATTTATCTTTACCCAGTGTCAGAAAATGCAGCTCCTACAGGATCCAGAGGCTGTTGCCTTCACTAATTTTTTTTTCCTAATGTGGAAACGAGCACCAAGGAGAGCGATTGGTTCTCGCTCAGCCTCACACGGACGTGTGGGAGGTGGAATGAAGGGAGAAGTGAAGATTCTCTTTCAGTCAATGAACATCAGAGGGGGCAGGAGGAGCCCATCACTGCCATTCCTGAGTGGCAGAACCTGGGGCTTCGGGTGGGATGAATCTCACTGAATCTTAAAGAGGGTTTCAAGTGCCCCCGCACAGACAGGGAGTGTCAGAACCATTCAGGTAGGAACAGACCTTTAATGCCATCGAGCCCAACCAGCACTGCCCGGGCACCACTGACCCGTGTCCCCAAGTGCCACATCCACAGGGCTTTTAAACCCTTCCGGGGATGGGGACTCCACCCTTGCCCTGGGCAGCTGTGCCAGGCCCTGATCACCCTTTCATTGAAGAAATATTATCTCAATATCCACCCTGAGCCTCCCCTGGCCCAGCCTGAGGCCGTTCCCTCTCCTCCTGTCCCTGTTCCCTGGGAGCAGAGCCCGACCCCCCCCCGGCTGCCCCCTCCTGTCAGGGAGTTGTGCAGAGCCACAAGGTCCCCCCTGAGCCTCCTTTTCTCCAGGCTGAGCCCCTTTCCCAGCTCCCTCAGCCACTCCTGGGGCTCCAGCCCCTTCCCCAGCTCCCCCCAGCCCCACGCTGGGCTCTGGGGCTCTGCCTGGCTCTGGATCCCTGCAAACCCCGTGCTGGAGGTGCTGCTCATCCCAGCTCCCCAAAAATCCCTCTCCAACAAAGTGCCCTTGGTGAGCACAGAGGGCTTTTACATCACCCTGAGCCCTTCGGGTGGATGGGAGCAGAGCAGGTGGCTGCAGTTCTGTTCTTTTAATACCTCTGGATAACAAGGACTCCAAATTCAGCCATTTCAGATGAAATCACACATCTTGGCAAGTGCTTGCGTATGTCCGGAATATTCTCTCTCATTTTCTGGTGAAACACATCATTGCTCAGTACTTGGAACCAAATTTTCATTCGAATGCAGCTCCTGACTGAGTATGGGAAAAAAATACAGTAATAATATTTGTTCTGAAAATAACACGCAGAGAGAAAAAGAAATTGCTGTTTGGTGAGATCTATAAATTGTTTTTCTTACCTACAGAGATGGAACGTTTCTTTCACTTGGGGAGAAATCATTTGTTCAGTACAGAGTCTGATTTGTGCTGCCAATCAAGGACTGTTTCATTGCTGTCCCATCAATCCAAATCCACTGAGGTTGAACTTCCCAGGACAACAACTGAGAAACACAAGCCAAAGCAAAACTCAAGGTAAATGAGTTGGTGATTTCAGCTGATTACTGCAGCCAGATCAAGGAATTGCTCCACGTGAACTTCAGGATGTTCTCCCTACACAGTCAACACAAACCCTCTCTAAACAGTGTGGGGGGAGTGTGTGAGGAGCTTTCCTGAATCCCAACCAAAAGTTCCCTTCCAGCCTTAAAAGGAGAATAAAATTCCCATTGAGAAGCTGTTTTGTTAATGAGACAGATTTCAGCAGTGATGTGCTGTCAGCTGCCACTGCAGAGCCCAGAAACACCCCTGGAACCCAGCAGCTCCTCAGGATCCACCCCTGAGGGATGCGATGGATGGCTCAGAGTTAAAAATCTGCTTTTTTCACCCTGCCTGCAGAGCGCAGGGGGCGTGGGACTGTCAGAACTGAGAGGGGGGCATTGACACAACGGAACAGGTTCTCACTGGGAATTGTTTTCTCCTTTTAAGGCTTGGAGGAAACTTTTGGTTGGGATTCAGGAAAGCTCACATACACCCACTATTCAGACAACCACAGTCCCAGTTCCCATCTGACACAGCAAAGGGCACTGGAACCCTGTGTTCCAGTTCCTGTGGAACATTCAGACCTGGAGAGCCCAGGAGGAAAATCAGGGTTCTGCATGAAACAGGGGAGTGGGGGAAGGGGGGATTATTATAGAGACAACTTTCCCTTAAGGAAGTAGCTTTTACTGGGGACACACAGGGGCCTGCCCTTTCTGTGGATGCTCTCTGTGGATTTGGGGAATGTTCATCTTTTCCATGGGATGCTGCTGCATTTTCCATCTCCTCCTCGGAGCTGCCCTGGAAGGCGGGGTTGGCCCGGGGTGAGGGCAGGAGGGTCCAGCCCGGCCATCCTGGGAGCAAAACACAGCGAGAGGTTCTCCTGTGGGAACGGGGGACGGTGGAGGTGTAAAAGCAGCACCCCCGGGGCAGGAGGGTCGAGAGGGGCACTCGGTGCTCGGCCCTTTCTGCACGGGCAGCACCGACCTCACCCTGTCACAGCCTGGGAAAGACACGGGAAACCCCGCTAAAAACCAGCCCCGGAGGGTTCCTTTTCTCTCTAGGAGGAGATCGGAAGCAGGACTGAAACAGGGATGCTCCGCAGGAGGGGTTTAACCACGAGATGGCAGCAGGCAGCTGCCAGCGCCGGCAGGGACAGCGGCAGGAGGGACAGGAGGGACGGCAGGGACAGGGGACAGCAGGGACAGGAGGGACAGGAGGGACAGGGGACAGCAGGGACAGCAGGGACAGCGGACAGCAAGGACATGAGGGACAGGAGGGACAGCAGGGACAGGGGACGGCAGGGACAGCGGGGACAGGAGGGACAGGGGACAGCAGGGACAGGGGACAGGAGGGACAGCAGGGACAGCAGGGACAGCAGGGACAGGAGGGACAGCAGGGACAGCAGGGACAGAGGGCAGCAGTTCCATGGCAGGCCGTGGGCAGGAGGTGCTCACTGACTGCAGAAAAGACCACACCAAACTGGGCTGGCACTGCTGAAGCAGCTGCCCGGGCTGTGGTGGCCACCGAATCCCTGCCCCGGGTTTAGAAACCACCCCAGAGCAGAGCCGGCCCGTCACACCCCGTCTGTCACCCCGGAGAGCTCGGGAGTGTCCCACAGACGCTGCTGGAGCACAGAAACCTCCGCAGTGAGAGGCATCACCTCGGTCCAGGCAGGGGGAGACTCATTTCTCATGCTCATCTCCAAACCGTTATGGTTTTGACCCTCAGCCCCGGGTTTTGAGCTCCTGGATCCTGTTTTGGCTGCAGGGTAAAAGGTACCTTTACAAAAATGTTTAAAGATTTAGGATGCTTCTCCTGCTTAGGGAGAGAAGAGCATTTAGAGAAACCTCCATTCCTTCCCCGTGCCCGGAGGGGCACAGAAGGGCCACGGGCTCACACAGCCCAGGAATCTCCGGGAAGGGGAGCCGGAAGGAGAAGCCCTTTATCCCTTTGCTCTTGAACCCTAAGAGCCATTCAGGCTGCAGCTCAGCAGCGAATCCCTGCCTCGGGCAGGGCCGCCCGGGGGCTGTGAGCCAGAGCGGTGCCACTCCTGGGCAAAAAGGAATTTTCTGGTGAGGTGAAGGGAAGCCCCAGCTCCAGACTGGATTGCTTTTCTCTGTTGCTGGGCCCGATTCCCTGTGCTCCCGGGAGGAATGGGAGGTTTGCCCCCCTGGGATCTGTCCCTGCTCTGTTCTGGGATCCACCTCTTCCTCCGCAGCCCCAGGGCAGCACGATCAGCTGAGCTCTGACCTGGTAAAACAGGGATAGGCAGCAGCTGGGCTGCAGCCGTGGGAGTGAGTGCGGGGCTCTGCTCCAGCCAGCTGTGCTCCCACCACATCTGGATGGCTGCCGCAGCCTCACCTCAGTCACTGCTCCTCCCGAGGGACTGGGTCGGTGCCAGCTGCACAGCGGCTCCTGGGGGCTGCTCACACAGGTGTGGCCACTGAGGGAAAGGCCAGGGCTTCCCTTCGTGCTTCAGGTGATGCAGATTTGTGTTCAGAGCTCATTGTGAGCTCTGATTGTGGCAGTGGCTGCTGTCACTTGAAGCTCAAGCAGGGAGAAATGGGTGGCACTGAACTTTGGGAGCCGGGTTCAGCACATGTTTTCCAGGCAGCCACCCTGATGATGAGTGACATAGTGTGAGCTCTCCCTCCCAAAACCACTTTCCTTAATTGGAGTGGTCTGGGTCAAGAAAAGGAACCCCTGGAAGCTTTCCCAGCCTTCAAGCCCAGGAAGGATTATTTCTGATGTCTGGCAGAAATGAGTTGTACCCCAGTGCCTGGGGGTCCCTCAGCCTCTCTGGAAGGCTGTCCCACAGCTGCTGGCAGCAGGCATGGGGCAGTGGCGGCACCAGGGATCACCTTCTCCTGCCCCAGGTGACAGGGATTCATTTCTTCTGCCTCTGACACACCTCTGCACCTGAGCTGAGTTTCAGGACAAAAGGGGGAAGGCATGGAAAGTGTTTCTGCCTGTGGGAGATGCTGTGGGCTCAGCTGGAGCAGTAGCAGTGTGGGAACACAGAGGAGCAGCCCTGGATGGGTGATTCTGTGATCCCAAGACCCTTTACACCAGGCAGCCCCACCTGTGTGTTTGCCTTTCTAGGAAGCTCATGTGAGTCTGTGCTTTCCAGAGGGGCTGACTTGTGAGGACATTGCAGGAACCTTTGGGGAGGGAGATGAGAAAAAAGCAGTGTTTTCTCCAAAACCGGTGCTGTCTCATCGTGTCTGTACTTGGGGTTTTTTTAGGCTGGTTTCATAATAGAACTTGTGTAATCAATCTTTCTCTCTGTCCTCAGCAACAAGATTTGGATCTTCTGTCAAATATCAATCACGCACGACAGGAGGGCACGGCTCTCAAGGGGGCAGGTTTGTCACCACATTCCGGTGTTTTGGATGTTTTTGAGCTGTCACCCATCAATTCTCTGTTCTGCTGATGCTGGAGCCCAGCCAGGCTCCCCCCTCCAGCCTCCTGAGGGCATCCAGAGCAGCACCAAGGCTGGTGCCACTCAGCTCCTGCCCCTAAATGCCACACTGTCACCACTGGGCCAGCCTGGGCTTTGTCCCTCTTGCCCAGCTCCTCCCAACACTGTACACATCCCATTTATCACGTTTGGTGTCTTTGAAAGCCACATCTGGCGGATTGGAAAGACACTCTCAGTTTTCTGTCCTCCCAAGGTATTCACGTGGTTCTGCACAGACTGGAGAGCCCCTGGAGCTCCTGAAGCTTTGCAGAGACATGAACATTTCCCAGCAGCAGGGCGAGGTGCTGAGCACTGAGATGCCCCAGGCCTCGTCCACTGCAAGGGGACAGATCCACGTCTGGCTGGGGCAGTGCAGGGCTGGGACACCAGGGGTGCTCTGGGCTCCTGTGAGGGGACAGGAGGCTGGGGCATGCACCCAAAGGAGATGTTTTCTGCCTCCTCCCAAAGGAGGGTGTCAGAGATGGGAATTCCTGCACCCATCGCTGTGAAAACAATGTCCTGGTTTTGTCTCTGGAAGGGGTTACAAGTTCCAGAGCACCTCATTTGTCACTGACCCCTTTTTCCTTCCCCTGTTTCAGCTTCAGTGCAGCTCCAAGAGGTTGGAAATGCCCAGAGATCTCACTCTCCCCTTGGCAGGGCACAGCCATGGCACCTCTGCCCACCCGTGGGGCCTGTCACCCCCTGGGCTCTGCTGGGGACAGACAGGCACCTGGAGAAGATCCTGTGGCCCTTTCCCGGGGAGTTTGGCCCCTCCAGTCCCTCCAAACGGTGAGATGGTTTCTGCTTGAGCAGGTGCTGCACAGGCACCCACCACCGCTCCTTGCACTGGACTGCACAGAGATTGTGGGTGTGTCCCAGGGTTCCCGGAGAGCCCCCGGAGACTGAGGGTGACATTCCTGGTGGCAGCTCTGCCGTGTGCAGGCAGGCAGCCCCATCGCCCCGGGGAGCTTTCCCAGGTACACCCAGGCTGTGGGGCTGAGTGTGGTGGGGGGCATCAAGGGCTGCTGATGTTCCCCCACGTGCCCCCTCTCCATGGCTCCATCAGCAGGCCCAGGCTCCAGCGTGCCCTGAGGTGAAGAAGTGCAGGAAATCCCCAAGCAGTGACCATCTCTCTGAGGTGCTTTCCAGCCCCTGCTATGTGGCAGTCCCAGGGGACTGGAAGTCCCCGAGGACAAGTTGCCCAATCTCCTGGGACACGATGTGCAGGCAGCTGAAGCCCAGCCACCTTCTGGCTGGTTTTCCAGCAGAAAATTGGAATGTTATCAAAATGAAATTTTCCCTACAGTGCATTTCAAACATGCAAATCCTGGTTTTCCCTTAGAAAATGTTCGCAGTTGAACTTCCCACCCCTCCTACTGCACATCTGACTGTGTTTCTGCACATTCAGTTCCCTCTGACTGCACAGGAGGTGGTTTGGGGTTTCTCACCCTCTTTGCCTCTGGCTGTCGATGTTCCATGTCCCATCCTCTTACCCCTCACCCGAAATCTCCCTGCCTGCTCAGGAACACCTTGGTGTCCAGAAGCCAGACCGACTGCTTGCATCCTGCTTCAGCTCCCCCAAGCCTGTGCGTGCCCAGCTGCCTGGGGGAAGGCAGAGCTCTGCTGGGTGCTGGGAATGCTTCTGCACACGGGTGATGCAGCGATGCAGTAACCTGACAGCGTGGGGGGAAACACCTCAATTCTCATCACCTGCTGCAGGATGATTCTGCAGCTCCTTTCTGTGACAGCAGGGGCTCCAGATGTGCCACACACTCTGCTCAGGAGGGTGGCAAAGGCAGATCTGTGGGCAGCCTTCCCGTGCAGGGTTCTCCAGTGCTTCCTACACAGGCTCAGGTCGTTGCCAGCTGCTGCTCTGACTGCTCAGGGTGAATCCAAGGACGACAATGCCACCTTTTTGTTTGGAAATTCATGATCTCAGACCCTCAGGTCAGTATTAGAGACCACCTTTACAATCAATGTCTCCACTGGATCTGCCGTCCTGTCCGAAGAGCAGGTCCAACAATACTTGCTTCTGCTTTCATGGCTCTACACTGGCTGTCCTAAAATATGTTCCAGTTCTGCACTTATTAAACAATCCAAGGGATTTGGCACCATTGTTCGCTGTCTCACAGATTTTATCATCAGTGATTGCTTCCAGAGCAAAGGCAGGAATACTGAAGTGGCAGCCGCATGGCAAATTCTTTCATCCCTGTAGGAACACCCACATCCCATGGCAGCTCTTCAGTACCAGGCCTTGGAGCCTCGCCATGGCCCCTCAGCATGTGCCTTGCTCCGTTTTACACCTCAGATTAACCTTGCAGCTGCACACAGGAACAGTTTCCACAGCCTGTGTTGCTGTCACTGCTCTCAATTCCATTTCAGCTTCCTCAAAAGAAGAATTGAGTTTGTTTGGTAGCTCCACAAGGAGTGGCACAAACTGCATATTCCCAATACTTGATTTTATCTTTTATGGAATTCCCTATTACCTTTTCTACCGCTGGGGCTGACGCCTTGCCCCGAGGCAGGTGAAGTTTCCAGCTGGGTTCGGTGCTGCTCCTCTGAGGTCTCCAGGTTTTACACTGAGTTACTCTGGCTGTGGGAGGAATTACAGCACTGACACCTCACCAACACCCCTCCCATGCTCGTGTCCAACCCCCCTGCATCCAGAAGGTGCCAGCCATGAAGAGCAGGATCACACTACACTAATTGCTAGCTGGCAGCTGAGGTCAGTTCTTGCCCTAAACCGTGGCTAAGGAGGTTGCCACAATGTGCCAGGAGGCAGGGCCAGGGAAAGCAGAGAGCATTCGGGGCTGCCAGGATCAGCTGGTAGATGTGGCTGTGCTCCCCACGTACACAGCTCCCACCTGGGAAAGCCCTGCACGCACCCTCGGCCTTCAGAGCATCAGAGAGCCTGAGGACACAGCAAGGGGGGGACTCGTGCGGTGACAACATCTGTGCTGGCTGAGCCTGGCTGCTGGGAATTGTGATCCGGGCTGCTGCTGGTGCCAGCACAACATGGACAGGGGGAGGCACGACCTGAGAGGGAGGCAGGCGTCTTTCAGATCTCCGCAACTGTGCCAGAAACAAGAGTCTCCGGAGACAAAAAAGGAATGGAGGCACAGAGGGAAGAGCCTGCCTCCTGAGCATGGTCATCCCACACTCCTGGGCAACCCAGGAGGGACTCAATAGCTGCACTCCTTCTTCTCCCTGCAGGGAACTCCAGCTAATCAGAGGCAAAGAGCTCCTGCACTCCAAATAACGTTTCAAGCCTGCTTTCCTTTGTCTTCTCTGCCAAGGCACCTGCTGTGGCCAGGTCTTCACTTTGTTGTTCTACTGTCATCACACCCACCAGGATCCAGGTCTGTACAGCCCACTCCAGAACAGCTTCTTCCCACACAACCTACGGCAGGTGCACCTGAGGCAGAGGAAGGAATGGAGTCAGCTCTGTGCAGACCGAGGGTAGGGATGCAACCCTCTCTGCCTTGCACCCTTTGTCCCTTCAGGACAAACCCACACCGTGTGAATCCAGCCGGGCCCTCATCGCCATGCGTGGAGGAGTGAGAATGGTCACACTGAAAAGGGTTAAGCGTGCCTGGAAGTCTGTTCCAAGAGCCCAGCAGGGTTGGTGTGGAGCTCCACGCCAAGCACTGCAAGAGTTAAGGCGAGGTGGGGCCATTTTCCTTCTCTCACGGAGCGCGTCACAGCCTCCATGGGTTTCATTGCTTCCCCAAGCCGTGGTCTGGAGCTCCCTGAGAGGGTCCCACGGCTGGAAGGGGCCGCACAGCCCCCAGAGCCCTCCATGCTGAGCCCTGCAGCGTTACACAACGGCCATTTTGCTCCTGCAGCTCCTGCAGAGTGCATGTGGGCAATGTGGGACACAGGCAAAATGGTTTCCATGGCAACTTGCACTTCAGAGATGCCAGTGAGAAAATTTGCGTTGGGGGAAAATATTCTGCTTCAACTCATGTTGCAAAGGAGGGACAGGGGTGGGCTGCAGCAGCCCCCCAGAAATGGTGGTGTAAAATATCCCTGGTGATTTTGGTTCTGCAGTGCTTGGTCTGTTCCCTGCCCGAGCTGGCTGTGGCATTTGTCCCGTGCAGTGACAAAGCAACACCCTCTCACAACCTGCAACCCCATTGTTTTTCTCCAAAAAGGCCAAAGTGGCAACTCTGGGGAGCAATGTGCTGTTCTGGCCACCTCACTCCTCTGGGCCTGGAATGGGACAGACGTGGTCCAGGAGTGAAACTCAGTCTCTTTCTGTTATGGAGCTGGGCTGCCCTCCAGATGTTGGCCACTGGCTGCTGTGCCTCCCTTTCCTTAAGGGAGGCTGATGGTAGCCCAGCAGCAGGTAGGCAATGAGAACCCAAAAAATCTCCTCAGCAGAGAAGTCTTAAGGTCATATCCCAGAGGAATAGGGTGAATTTAATGGAGAGAAATGGCTGGTTGCCCTGTGAGCTCATGTCTGGAAGAGTGGTGGCTCTGTCTGGAGGGACAAAGTGAAGCCAAGGAACCAGGCTGAGCGTCTGCTGAACATCTCTGCCCAGGAGCTGTGTTGCTCAAGAGAGGGTTCTCC
Source organism: Eulacestoma nigropectus (assembly GCA_013397775.1). Classification (NCBI taxonomy): domain Eukaryota; kingdom Metazoa; phylum Chordata; class Aves; order Passeriformes; genus Eulacestoma; species Eulacestoma nigropectus. Next base: position 1,270,032 of record VZTE01000108.1, read on the forward strand.
AGCACTGGAGTGAACACAGACCATGACAGAATCCATGTCCCCAGGCAGAGCTGGGGAAGTGTGTTAATCAGAGATGCTGCATAACTGGCAATGTTGGTGCGGAGAACAAACCCACAGACCGTGTTTCACCCCCAGTCTGGTGTGGAAAAGTCTCTGCTTTACTGAATGCCTGGTGTGCCTGCGCCGTCCGAGGCCCCGGGAATGCCCTGTTCCCGAAAGGGCACTGCGGGTGAAAAGGGCGGAGCGGGACCCCCAGAGCTCAGCCCGGCCGAGCTGCGCACCCCCCGCACCAGGGGCACCCGCAGGAGGTTCGGGACCCGCAGCCCGGCACGGGGATAGCGGGACCCGCGCCCTGCGAGCGGTGCCACAGACCCGCAGCACCCCCGCGGGAGGGGGGCTCTGCCGCAGCGCCC
>VZTE01000108.1:1271008-1322276 GCA_013397775.1 Eulacestoma nigropectus
GCCCCCACGGCCACCCCGCCCCGGCCCCGCGGTGCCCCTCGGCCGAGCCGCGGCGTGCGGGGTCCGGCCCGGGCCCGGGGCCGCTGCCCGCATTGCAGCCTTTATGTAAGCGCGGCCGGCTGCGCGCTCCGCGCACCCCCGGCACACAGCCCGGGCACGCACGGGCACCCTCAGCCAGCCTGGGGCACGCACGGGCACCCTCAGCCAGCCTGGGGCACGCACGGGCACCCGCACACCCGACGGGGAGCACACGGGCACCCGCACACCACTCTGGGGCACACACGGGCACTCGTACAGCCCCCAGGCACCGACGGGCACACGCACCCCCTCCGGGGGCACATATGGGCTGGCACACACCCCCCGGGGCACGCATGGCCACCTGCGACCCCCACCGTAGTCGCATGTGGGCTCGCACACACAGCTCAGAGCATACAGGAGCTCACACACGCACCCCGGAGTGCACACGGGCATCCGCGCACCCCCGGACACAGTCACACACACTCACACACCCCCGGGGCACGCAGGGGCACCCACACAGCCCTGGGGCACACACAGTCACACACACACCCCCCTCAGGGCACACGGGGATCACACATGCACTGTGGGGTGCACACAAGCACCAGGGCACACACAGGCTCACACGCGAAGCCTGAGCACACATAAACTCACACAGACACGTGCCCTGGGCACACACAGACTCACACACACACACACAGTCACACACACTCACACACACACACTCACACACACACACTCACACACACACACTCACACACACACACTCACACACACACACTCACACACACACACTCACACACACACACTCACACACACACACTCACACACACACACTCACACACACACACTCACACACACACACTCACACACACACACTCACACACACACACTCACACACACACACTCACACACACACACTCACACACACACACTCACACACACACACTCACACACACACACTCACACACACACACTCACACACACACACTCACACACACACACACACCAGGACACACACAGACTCACACACAGCGGGGCACGCACAGTGGTGTCCACCCAACACTGTGCATGTAACGTGCATGTACACCTGCAGCACACACAGACACACCACTGGCACACACACAGCTACGTGTGAGCACACACGGGCACCCCCAAACTGTGGGGAGATGTGGGCACGGGGAACGCCGTGTGTGCACACCCACTGTGCACTCACACGCGCTGTGGGAATGCCCAGGGGCTGCACTTCATGTGCACACACACGTGCCATGTGCACAGACACACATTCCATGGACACACACATTCCATGTGCACACAGATTCCTTGTGCACACACATGCCATGAGCACACACACATTCCTTGTGCACATGCACACCATGTGCACACACACATTCCATGTGCACACACACATTCCATGGGCCCACACACTCCATGTGCACACACACATTCCTTGTGCACACACACATTCCATGGACACACACATTCCTTGTGCACACACACATTCCTTGTGCACACACATGCCAAGAGCACACACACACACTCCATGCGCACACACATTCCTTGTGCACACACACATTCCATGGACACACACATTCCTTGTGCACACACACATTCCTTGTGCACACACACATTCCTTGTGCACACACACTCCGTGTGCACACACACATTCCATGGACACACACATTCCTTGTGCACACACATGCCATGAGCACACACACACATTCCTCGCGCACACACATTCCATGTGCACATGTGCACTGCTGTGCAAACACGGGCTCACACACAACACAGGTGCCTGCCCTTGTGCCAGCGTGCACAGCTGCTGTGACACACGGACACATCGGTGTGCAGGGACCTGGCACACCCCCTGCCACCCACACACCCGGGACACGGGCACACGCGACTGGGGCTGCAGACACACAGGCACAGCATGCACAGACACATAGACTCACAGACACACAGACTCACAGACACAGGGTGCACACCTGCACAGACACACAGACACAGAGTGCACACCTGCACAGACACACAGACTCACAGACTCACAGACACAGGGTGCACACCTGCACAGACACACAGACACAGAGTGCACACCTGCACAGACACACAGACACACAGACACAGACTCAGACTCACAGACACAGGGTGCACACCTGCACAGACACACAGACACACAGACACAGACTCAGACTCACAGACACAGGGTGCACACCTGCACAGACACACAGACACACATAGCGTGCACACCCGCACAGGCTTGGTGTGTGCTGTGTATGACTGTGCACACGAGCACAACATGATCCTCCCTTCTGTGTCCACGGGTCACTCTCAGCGCACCCGAGGGTGCAGCCCGAACCCCCAGTGCTGGTGGGAGCAGCCTGGGGTGCCCGGGGCAGCCCGTGCCTGGCCTCTCCACCTCCCCTGCGTGTGCTCTGGGCGCTGAGCCCGGCTAACCAGCCACAGTCCCTCAGTCGGGGCCATCGCGGGGCACACAGGCAGGTACAGACCCACCCCCTCCTCCAGCACACCCCCGCACATGCGGAAGGTCCGCGTGGGCCCGTGCGCCGGTGCAAACGCTCACCCAAATTGCGTGAACGCCCCCAGCGCGGAGCCTCTTCCGCCCCACGAGGCAGAGAAATGCGTGTGCGCACCTGGCACGCACAGCCAAGGAGGGCAGGGGGCTGGGGGGGCGAGCGGAGCAGAGCTGACACCTCTGCAGCTCTGCTTCCCGGTGTGGAGGTCTCTGCCACAGAGGATGGCTGGGGACATCGCCGGGGTGGTGGCCGGGCCGGGCAGCGCGGGCTGTGCCCGACCCCCGCTGTCCCCCGGCAGCAGGGGAGGCTCAGCCGGGTCCCGCACGGAGCCGAGGCTCCATCCACCGCTCCCGGCTGCTGGGTGCCCGTGGCCGTGCCCCCTCCACGCCTCGTCCCAGCGGAGCGCCGGGCCTGTGCCGGCACAGCCGTGCGGGAGCGGGGCGGTGCGGGTGGCAGCGGAGCCGGGGCGCGGAGGGGCTGCGGGTGCCGGGCTCGGGGTCCGGGGTGGCCGCTCTGTCCCGACACGCAGGGGTTGTCCCGGCCGCTGTGCCCAGAGCGGGGCACAGGTCCCTGCTCCTCGCTCGCTGGCGCTGTGCCCGAGCAGGGGGCTGCGAGGCAGAGGAGGGGCTGGCAGCCCGCGCACGCAAAATGGCTCCTGTCGGCGGCTGCCGTGTGCCACAGCACAGCCCGAGCCCCGCACAGCCCGGCCGCTGCCCCGAGCCTGCTCCTGGCCCAGGGCCCTGCTGGGTGCCCGTTCTCACCCCCTGTGTCGGCACCGGGCACCTCTGCCCAGGGCATCCCCTCCTCCTGCGTGCCCAGGACCTCCCCAGCCTCCTCTCCAGCAATTTCTTCCTACTCCCAGGGAGTCTCCAGGTCCTGCCCCAGCTGTCTCTGCACCCTCAATTGACTCCCTCCCAATGCCAAGCAGGATCCTCTCTCTTCTCCCCGGACCCCAGGGCCCCTCCCCCAGGCAGGCTTCGTCCTCCTCTCCTGTCCTGGCACTCTGTCCCTCCAGCCCGGGCGCAGAGCGCATCCTGGGGCTTGGGCAGATGCTTGGAGAAGGAGGTGTTATTTCCTCCAGACATCAAAGTCCTCGCACTGATTTACCCTAGCTGGAGACCTGTCACCAGCTGGGGACATTCCTTGTGCTGCGAAAGGGCATTGGTGTAGCAAAGGATCCCCCGGGGATTACCCAGCTCCTTCCTCTCCCTTTGACACAAAGCAGGATCCTGCTGGGGACCAAAATCCCAGCTTTGCCGTATCAGCAGCGTTTTGCCGAGATCCTCCTTCCCCATTTTGGAGCAGCCCAGGGCCCTGGCTGAGGGCAGATCCCGGCTCCTGCCCCCTCCCTCCGGGCTCTGCGGTTCCTGCGTGCCCAGGGCCAGATGGCTGATGCGCTCCCTGGCTCTGCGCTCCTGCCACAGTCCCAGCTGACCACTTTGTTCGTAATAGTCCTCAGAGGGGAATTACAACCGAGTATTAAATGTGTGGTTAAAGAAATCGCATTACACAGTGTGACTGGAAGGGAGATGCTTCCCTTTGATCTGTAATCCATGGAAGTTATTCGTTTAGCGAGCGGAGTAGTTGGGCAAGGCATTCCATTAGGATACAACCCTGAGCAGAGCCATGACCCCCAGCCGTGGCACAGCACCCGTGGCTCCCAGCACAGCCCTTGCTTCCTTGATCCCAGTCATTTCAGTGCCATTGTCAGGTTAACACGGGGCTGTTTAGCATTGCGGAAAAGGAAAAAAAAAAAATCACGCCGGGTGGCCGATGCGCTGCTGTGAAATAATGTTTGTGTCGTGTATCCTGTCCTACAGGTCTATGCAATATTAGTTAGTCACCCTCCTGCTCCCAACGATCACCTAACGCCAACACCTGTGTCATACACAGCTGGCTTCTACAGGATCCCTGTCATTGGTCTGACAACACGCATGTCTATATATTCTGATAAGGTAACTGATGCATGTTTCTGGTCTGGTACCTCATACATGTGCTGTAAACCGAGAGTGCCCGTCAGGAGGGTTAATGATGTCTACACTCTCTCTGTGTTTGTCCGTCCACCCTCTCCAGCCTAGCCTGCAGCTCCCTCTCTCTCTCCCTCTCTCTCTCCTGCATTCCAGGGTACATAATTTTTTTGCAGCTGCCAGTGCTGACCTACATAGTGCCAGATGATTTCTGCAGCGCCGCTCTGGCAGCCTGCCGGGCTCACTGCTCTCCAGCCACGGCAAAGGCAGGAGCTGGCTCCTGCCCTGCTTGCTGCTGACAGCCAGGGGGTCCTGGGGGCTCTGGGGGCCTGTGGAGGGGCAGGAGGGTCCTGTTAGAGCCCGTACGCTGGGCAGGATCTCTCTGGAGCTTGGAGGCTGTTGGTTGCATTCCCTTCTCTGGGTCTGTGGGATGTTGGTAGGGGAGATAACAGAGTATCCTGAGGCTTCACATGGCGTTCAGTCTGGCCAGCGCTCAAGACAGAGGTTCAAATTCCAGTGTCTCAGCTGTCCCTGTGGGAACACGGAGACTTCCAGGCTGGATGAGGTCCTGCCATGTGCTGGCAGTGCCCGGGCAATGAGGTGCTGCCCTGGCCCTCAGCTCGCAGCCCACTTGGCAAACACCTAAAGTTTTAGTAAAGGCAAAAGGAGCTGAGCAGAGCCAGGCCTTCCAAATGCCATTGCAGGATTTCATCCAGGCACACGAGCTCAGTGGGTGAGATCGAGCCTGCTTCGAAGCACGAATCGGCCTTTGCTTGGAAAATGTGAATATTCACAAATGTAAATGTTCAGTGCAAAAATAGTCACTCCGCCTACATGCTAAATGAAGTCAAATTTCAGGAGGGAGGAGCAGAGACTCCCAGAGAGGCACCAGCAGAATTGCTTGGCTGGAGCAGCAGCAAGTTTTGGCATCTCCCACCAAGGAAGCCATGGCAGAGTGGTCAGCAAGCCAAGACCACAGCGGTGACGATGATGGTGCCTGGCAGGGCTGGGGACCTGCACGCGCTGGCAGGGTCCCACCAGGCATGGCTGGATGGAAAGGGATGGCAACAGAGCTGGCAGAGCAGGCAGAAAGTGTTCAGGGGGAATTTGCTTCTTGCTGCTGTGGAGAGGAGACAGATCTGATAGAAATGTCACTGGGAGGGTCCTTGTCACAGGGCCCATGGTGGCAGGGAGAGGGGAGCCTGCACCTGATGGGTGCTGCTCCATCTCTGCAGGGCTATGCTCACCCTGTGCCTCGTGCTGGCCTGGAGTGCTCACCCCGAGGGGCTGGGTCCTGCCTCCGCTTCTGCCAGTTTTTTCCTATTTAAAACATGTTTTCTGCGAAACAGCCCCATAAACCCCACCTGGCTCCCTTCAGGGCTGGAGGAGAGACCCACGGCCGCAGTGATGACCTGGTGTGGTGGCTGGGATGTGCTTTCTATGGAGTATTTGGGGTGTTAAGCAGGTTCAGGGCTGTGGGGTACTCTTGCCTGGCAGAGATTGCGCAGGGAGCCCACACTGCCCACCCCGAGCACCCCTCAGAGCACTCCTACCTGGCTGGCCTCGTGCTCAGCCTCCTGCCCACCAGAGCTCTCTGAAGAACAGGGAGTTGCAGGCAGGAGATGGGGCAAAGGCAGGGACTGGGCAGAGGAGCAGAGGGTGTTGGACAGTGGAGGGGACAGCAAAGGTGGGAGTGGAGTGGGGGACAGAGGGGTGTGGAGCCGTGGGATAGGACAGTGGGAGGTTCTGCACACCGCACGCAGGACAGGCTGGCTCGTGACACAGGGACATTCAGCTGTTCCCTTTTTGGTTGCCAGTGATCAGCTTGCTTTCTTTTTTGTTTTAATTCAGGAAATTATATCTTTCAGCTTAGTTTCTATGGAAACAAGCTTGTAGGATCACTTTGTATGTACGCCCCTAATTGGTTTTGGAGGCATCAGACAATTTTAGCTGAATTTCTCAGGGGGCTGAAGTTGGGTTAATTATGGTCCTCTCAAGGCTACCAGGGGGAGGAAAGGTGTGGAGCTCAGCACAGACAGGTTTGCCCAGTACCTTTGGATGCTCTCAGAGCATCCCCAGTCGAGCACAGGGGTCCATGAGCTGTGCCCAGTCTTTCAACAGAGATACCCAAGGGAAGTGAGTTTTACTGCTCCCAGTACCCAGCTATTTGTGCTAGAAGTGATACTGCAGTTGTCAGGCAGAGCACGCTGGCTCGGCCTCCTTGTATGTGCATCTTATGAAATCATGAGCTGTTCCTTCACCGAGACCCTCACACCACCCAGCACAGCCCTGCCTGTCTGGGGAGGGTCTCTGGAATCCCAGTCACCTCTGAGTGAGGTCAGCAGGGAACTGCAGGAGAGAGGGAGTCTCAAGGCAAAGGCAGCAGAGTGGCTCCCGTCACCGTGGCGTCCATGGCTATGGAGAGCCTCCCAGGGAGATCTCATGGACTGAGCATTGCAGAAATCCCCCTCTGATGTTCCCATGCTGGGCACCTGCCTGGCCAGGCTGGACTGTGCTCGGGTCATTGAGGGTGTTTAGATCTCCTTTGCATCTCAGCTGAACAAACGAGGTGACATTAGCATCTTGGCACCACGAAAAATGTAAGATGGCACGGAGTGTGTGAGAGCAGAGCCTGGGGGGATGCACAGCTGGGGAGGCAGGAGGGTCTGTGCTGTTCAACACCACTCTGTGGGACCTCTCCTACGTGTGGGGCTGAAGGGACACCCTGGGTGCCCAGAGGAGCCCCTCGCCACCCCCCAGCAGATTATTGCAGCAGAGGCTCAGGGAGATAAATTAATAAATTGAAAGAGATCTGCTGTGCTGCTGGAACAGTTGGAAAATGGAGTTTAGGCATCCTGCAGCTGGAGAGCTTTTTCAGTTCCAGCCCCTTATCCTGGCAGTTGAAGTGAGGTCTGTTTGTCCCTCCAGTCTGGGGATGGCTTTTTCCTGCCCTCAGTGGAACCACTCCAGGCCCCCACGGGGCTTGTTCACTGACAAGGGTTCTCTTCTTATTGCTGGTCCCACTGGCAGTCGATGCTCAGCAGAAGCCCTGTTAGGGTGGGAATGCGCAACTGGGGAGAAAAGTGGCTCTTCTTGACCAAGGTCAGGGTCAGGACTCCTTCCCCAGCACCCACACGTGGTGACTGGAGAGGCTGCTTAGTGCAGCACAGAGAGGTTTGCCCTGGGAGTGGGGAGCACAGCCCTCAGCAGGGCAGCACAGCCCTCAGCAGGGCAGGACAGCCCTCAGCAGGGCAGGACAACCCTCAGCAGGGCAGCCTGGAATGTGCCAGAGCGGTCCCGGGCAGTGGAGTGATGGCCTGACGGAGCCCCCCACATCCCAGCAGATCCCCACAGGCTCTCAGATTCCAGCTGGGAGCAGGACAGAGCAGCCCCATACCCCACAGTGGCCATGCCCCGGGGGCTGCCCCATCCCTTCCTCCATACACGCAGGGAAAGGCAGAGAGTGCATTTGAGTGTGAGCTCCCCATCCCTCTGCCCCCAGAATGCCTCCCTGCACACGTCTGAGCTATCTCAGAGTTATCTCAGCTCCCTCCCATGCCCACAGCTGTCGTGTGGGGCAGTGGGCAGTCTCCTTCCATGGAGACACTGGCCAATGCTTCTTTCTCATGCCCAGCTGGTGAATTTTACCAATTTTTCAGGAGCTTTATAGGTTGGGATCTCTGTCAATCTCTTTGAAATTTCCCAGGCAGCTCAGCAGGGGAGTGCATTGCTGGAAGAGGGACTGACCCCACGGGCACAGGTAATGAAGCAAAAGCACACTGCTCCCTTGAGCCTGTAGGAAAAATCACTCCCCCAGCCGCGGGCTCTGAGCTGGAGTGAGCCCCTGGGCAGACAGAAGTGAAGGAGGTGACAAATGCTTCACTCGTGGCCCTGTACATGGCCCTGATGTGACACACGGGCACTGCCTGGTGGCCCCTCAGCCATGCCCTTTCCCCTGTGGATAAAATCTCCATCCAGAGGCACCCCCGGTGCTCTCCCCCAGGCACGGCATGGCCTCGTGCAGGGTTGCAGCACCCAGGCACGTTCCCTGCAGGGGTGGGTGCACTCCCCTGCTTTCTGCAGGTTCAGGCTCCCAGCTGTGCACGCACAGCCCGTGCTTTCACACAGACACACCTGATCGACTCAAACAGCTCCTCTCTCTATGGACTTGCATCAAATACTTCTGGTTCTCAAGTCCTGACCCCACACAGAATCATCACAGAATCCCAGACTGGTTTGGGTTGGGAGGGACCTTATAAAACCATCCTCTTCCACCCCTGCCACGGGCAGGGACACCTCCCACTGTCCCAGGCTGCTCCAAGCCCCGTCCAGCCTGGCCTTGGACACTGCCAGGGATCCAGGGGCAGCCACAGCTTCTCTGGGCACCCTGTGCCAGGGCCCCCCCACCCTCACAGGAAATATCCCCAAGCTCCCAACCATGCTCTCTCCGGTGCTTTTTGGCTCCAGCCCCCTAGGTTCCTGCTGAGCTTGGGCACCTGGATTTCACCCCAGCCTGGATTTCCTGCCTTTTCACAGACCCTTTTCACAGAACGAAGTGAGGGAGCACAGGGCCGAGCACTCAGGTGTGGGCGGGCTGTAGGGAGGTTTTCCAGCAGGCTGGGGTTGGTGGGAGCCGTTCCCATGGTCCCACTCCAGCGCTGTGGCCGGCCCCAGGCACACTCAGAGGAGAGCAAGGGGTGAGGATCCTACAAAACATCCTACAAGGCCAGCTGTGGGTTCGTAATGAGGAGCAGTTTCTGCTGTGTGCCTGATCCGAGGGGAGGGGCTGATCACCCTGGACAGCCCCGAGTTCGGGAGCTTGGAGCAGCACACCAGGGCCGGAGCTGGTGCAGCTGGGTGAGCCCACACGCTGTGCTGGTTCTCTCACAGAGGCTGTGCTAAAAGAGCCAGGTCTTTTTCGACAGTTATTTGCCTAAAAATGGGCTAATCAGGATGCATAAATCATTGCATCCCCACACTTGGCAGTGCAGCCCACGTGCCCACGCCCAGGAGAGCTCTGTGCTGGGTGTCAGAGCGGTGTGACAGGGACCTGTGGGATGTCTCTACGTGTGCTGGGATGGGGGGTATCAAATCACACCAAGCCTCTGCACAGCACAGGTTGAACATTTGGGGGACTCTACTTTCATTTTTCTGCCAATCTTTGGCCCTTGCAGAGATGCTCAGGAGTCCCAGGTGCTTCAAAAGCTGCACACAGACCGTGAGTACTCATCCTGAGACCTCAGCTCAGCACTTGCCATGGATTTTTCTTCATTATCCTATTTGAAAACCACTATTCAGGGATCCAGGAGCTGAGGTACCACCAGAGCCTGTCCATGGCCCTTTTGACATCACCTCAGAAAGCAAATTTGCCTGGACTGTTAAACCAAGTTGCTCCCCAACAACCTTGCAGTAAATTGTTCCTCTGAACACAGTGATACGTATTTACCATACTTAAGAAAGCCATGATTGGTTTAAACACCATTTTTGCCAGCTGCTTGGGAAACTAGAAAATAAATTGATGCAATACACTGAAATTTCAAAGATTTTTTCATTTCAAAAAGGGATTGAAAGAATTTTGACAGGATTTTGATTTTTCAACCTGTGTTTTTCTGATTTCTGTTTTTAATATTGGCTATTCTGTTCTTTTTCCATCTCTTGTCTCTGATTTTTTTCCCATTCCCACTTTCACTTTCCCTGGATTTCCTTAAAGCAATTAAAAATGCTCAGGGGTTAAAAATTAAAAATGCTTAGATCCAGATGGTGTGCCCCTGACCCAGGCTGTGAAGCTGGACCTGGAAATTCCTGGGCACCTCTGCTGACTTCAGAGAGATCCTGGGCACTGTGTTGGTGTGGACACCATGGCTGTCTTTCATTGTTTGTCCCTGTGGGGCTTTTTGCCAATCCCATGGGTTAGGGCTGATCCTGTGGGGTGAGCTGCTCTTGCTGTGACTGCAATGTTTCTATCAGTCACACTCCGAGGGTCTCGTTGTGGGTCTCCTCGTTTGTTTCCTCCTCTGATGAACCATCCACCCTTCTCCTCAGTGTCTCACAATCAGGAAATGTTCCCTGTGCTGTGGTGGCTCTGCTGCTGCCTCCATCGTGTGTCGGGCTGGGGCAGGAGCAGGGGCCTGCTGACCCTGTGCAGGGAGTTTGCATCCTTTTCTGTACCTTTCATGGTCTGGTTTGACGTTATCACCCTGTTGAGTGCGAGGAAGAGGATTTATTTGGTGTCTGTCCCTCCTGTGTGTGTCCATGGGGGACGTGATGCCTTTTCCTTCCCGGTGTGAATTACTTCGACCCATTCAGGACATTTCTGACCCGTTCTGGGTCTGGTCTCTGGATGAGCAGGTCTGGACAAGCCCTGTTTGGTCCAGACAACCATCTCAGCCTTAGAGAAAGAATATTATGGTGCTTTATTTTTGTTCTCTCCAGTTCAGGCTCCTGCCTCCCTCCAGCACGTAGCTGGGCTGTCAAGTGGGGTCCATGCTGAGCATGAGCACTTTCACTTCCTGATATTTGACTCTAGGGCTTTTTGGACAAGCTGCATTTGTTTGAAAGCTCTCTGTCAGCTCCAGCTTTTGGTCTGATTGCTCCCCTAAGAGCGCTGTACTTAATTAGGCTGGAATTGCTATTGCACAATCAGCCAACCATAACGATGTCTTTAACCAAATCAGAGCAGTTTGTTGGGGCACGGGTCCAGAGCTGCCTCCTCTGCCTGCTGCTGCAGAACAGGCTGACCTAGAAACAGCCAGGGACCGCGTTATCAAACTGCCTTTCTGAACTTCTCCCATGGCAAACGCCGAGTGCACAGCTGCCTGGACCTGCCTCTTGCCTTCTGAAGGGAATTCTTTTTCTTTTTGATGCCCATTGCCTGGTAATTATTTAAAAGGTCAAGAGGCAAGGCTATATTTGCACTGAACACTGCTGGCCATTCATGGCTCAAGAGGCTTTTCTCCTCTGTGCATTTATGGCCACAGAGCAGAAACCCCTCTTTGCCATGCTCTCGTTTAACCATGGAGAGGTGCAGAATCATATCCAGGGTTTGCTTCCCGGCCAGAAGGAAGCATGCAGGTCCCAGAGGTTAGCTCAAGGTGTGCATCCCAGAGCTCTTCCCCAAATGGCTTTGTGACCCCAGGCCCATCCCTGCAAGCGTGGCTGACACCCCCACAGCCTGTGTTGAGCTTTTGTTCTTCCTTGCAGAGCATCCACCTGTCCTTTTTGCGCACGGTCCCACCTTACTCTCACCAGGCCAACGTCTGGTTTGAGATGATGAGAGTCTTCAACTGGAACCACGTCATCCTGATAGTCAGCGACGACCACGAGGGTCGTGCTGCACAAAAGAAGCTGGAGACCCTCCTGGAGGAGAAAGAGTCCAAGGTCAGTTCCTGAACATTGTCTTGTAGCTTTGTTTAAGCAACAACAACAAAACTAGAAGTCTTGGGCTGTTGTATGTATGTAGATTTCTGTATGTAAAACACCTTTTCTTTCCATTGTAACATGGCTAACATGCTTAAAGCATCAACAGTGTCTGACTAGTACCTGACAGAACTTTGTACTTTATTCATTTCACTTGCTTTGCCATGGTCAAAATCTCCTACATGTAAATCGACTACAAAATGAAGGGAAGGATAACCTGGAGCTCTGCAAATGCCTCGCCCGAGATTCTCACCCAAGGAGAGGACCAGTCGCTCAGCTTAGGGAAGCACCTGCCCCATTGCAGCCACCCCGGGGCCAGGCAGACCCAGCAGTGCCAAACCCACCCCGAAAAGCAGCTTCTGAATTGGCTGTCGGGGGCTCAGCTTAGTGCTTAGGATGGGCAGGGCAGCCCGGGGCTGTGATGACCCTCTCGTAGAGCTGTCAGCCCGTTCCCATCTCCATCGAAGCCCATGCCAAACGCTGCTTTCCTGACACCCCATGCTGTCACACAGGGCGGGTGTGGGAGCGGCTGTCCCCCGGAGGTGCATGGCACCTGCTCTCAGGGCCAGCGGGAGCAGGGAGGGAGGCAGGGCAGGGCCCCGAGGTGCAGGAGGACAAAGCACAGACCTGCGGCATGGAGGGGAAGGGCTGAACTTGCCCTCAAGGCAAGTGGAGAAGGAGAGCACAGGAAGCTGTTTGGCTGCAATGTGGAAGGCAAGGAGCCAACTCCTGCCCTACGGGGTGAAGTCCCAGCACGTCCTCTCTCCCGGGGCAGGTTGAGGTCCCCTTCGCTTGAGCCTGAGTCCATCCAAGTCTCCAGCAGCATCGGGGCAGGCACCCATTCAGGGCTGTTCCCTCCTGGGTCACAAGCAGGGACCCCAACCTGCTCTTTCCAGCCCCACCTGCAGCTGCTGGGCCTTTGGCAGTCTCTCAGCGGTTGAGGAGATGTGGCCATAGACGCTTCTTGTGTTTGGAGCTGGTGGCTGAGCTGGGAGACCAGACCCTGTGACTGCTCTTTGTCACCTCCCTGGAGGAACAATGGGTGCAGGGGTGCAGGCTGGCACAGGCCACCCTGACCAACAGACTCCTGATTTTGGCGGTGATTCCCAAGAAGTTTCATCCTTGCTGCATCCCAAGCTGTCGTGAGGGATGTTCCACCGTCCACAGAGGGATCCTCCGGCCCCCAAAGGCAGCTTCCCACTGGGTGACAGCAGGACAGTGTTCTTCTCCAAAGCCTCTTCCCAGCACCATGCCCTTCACACAGGGAGAGCCATTGGCTGCCTCTCATCCCTTCTCTTGCATCTTTTGATTTCCACTTTCTGTTTTCCTGCAGTTCATCCCGTTTTGCTGTTCCCTCCCATGCCTCCACTCCCTTCTGCTCCATGTGGTGCTCCCAGGCACAGGGTGCATTTCTTCTTCAGCCTGTCCACCCCATGGGAGAGCCTTTGAGATCTGGAGCTTGAAAGATTGGAAGGGAGGGTCTGCCCTTAGACCTTCCCCGTGTTTGCGCTGCATCTACCTCATGTCTTGGTGTCTCCTGGCAGCCACTGGGCTGCTGCAGATGCTCTGGGGCTCAGTCTGGGGCACCTGCTCTGTCCCAGTAGGTCACCTTGTCCTCTCTTTGGGGTGTGCCACTGCATCTTGTTTCTTTTTCCTTTGAGAAAAGCTCAGACAGACCAGTCTGACTGGTCTTGCAGGTGGTGGGTACCCCGCTGGGGCTTTCCTGTCCTCCTCTACCTCTTCTCTCCCATCTCTCTCCTGATCACTGATGTGCTGACTCTTTTCATGCCATGCGGTTGTACCGTGGGCCCGTCCCAGCCTGTCCAAGGGCAGCCTGGGCTCTGGGGAGGGAGCAGGCTGGAGACCCGACCTCAACCTCTTCCAGGCTTGGATCACAGCCCCTGAGGACATGGAGGACCTGCTCTGGGTCAGAGACTCACCTGCCCATTTGAGCTCTTGGTTGGGGGCATGGCTTTGCCCCCAGGGTCTGTGCCAGCCCCATGTGCCATCCAGGCACCCCTGCGTGGGTCTGCACCTCCAGCAGCACCCTGAGCCCAGAGCTCAGGCTGTGCTGGCCAGCCCAGGAGTGCGCCATGTGCTGGCCTTGTCCTGGGGCTGTCTGCAACAACTCAGCCTGGAGCTGCTGCTCCACCCAGCACAGCTCTGCTCATTCCTGGGGCAGGCCCCCAGTGCTGCAGGGGCTCAGGAGGGAGTGCTGGACACTGTGAAACCAGAGCTTCTCCAGGCCAGAGCTGGCAGGTCCCTGCTCTGCTGGCTGCCTTTCTCTGGGACAGTGGTGTTCATGGAAGTGGCAATTTTTTGGGTGAATGCAGGAGAACGTGGTGGAAAGGAAACCTCTAATTTGTCAGTTCCTGTGTGAAATGTGAAGAACAGAGAAGGGCTGCAGGACCACATGGAAAAATGGGAAAAAGAAGAGACATTACTAGTCTAGTTCTGGAAATAGGGCTGGTGACAGGGAGAGGTGATCAGGTGCCAGCCTTGCTGCATTTCTGCTCACCAGCCTGGGCCGAGGTGCCAGCACATCCCAGCAGTTTCTGGTTGGAGGCTGCAGCATGGATGACCAAGTTTTTGCCTACAGTGACAGTGCCTGGGGAGAAGTGACCAGTGTGCCCTCACTGGAGAACATTCCTGCTGTCCTGCTGCATTTCTGGTCTCCTTGGAGCAATCGGTACTCCAGGGCTCATTGCAGGCCCAGCAAGAGCCAATACGAAGCCACTGCAGAAATCCTCGCTGTGGGAGTTGTCAGAAATGGAGGCAGACCTGGGCTCCAAGCAGATTTTGCCTCTTCAGATACTTTTCCTTGCCAGGGCCCAACTTCTCTGAGCAATAAAAAACCTGTTGGGCTGCGTCCAAGGGGGAGAAAGGAAAGATCACACGGCTGCACGGAAAGGAGACCTGGCAAAATGTCCTGCCAAAAACTGGCCTGAATGCTCAGGAGAAGGCAAGCTAATCAGTGTGGAAAGCAAGATGAAGAGAAACCTGTCTGTCTGAGGAACAACGTGGGAACCTGGACCCCTGCACGCCGGGGGTGCGAAGGATTGGGTTCCTGGCAGGGATCCATTGCCATGAGGTTCTGGAAAAATGGAGATGAGAGTAGAGCTGTGTCCCACACCCCACGTACACAGATCAGGGACGCCCAGCTGGGGTGGGGTCGAGGAGAAGATGTCAGACTATGTCCCACCAAAACCTGCCAAGCCCTTTCCTGAAGGCACCACCAGGTTGCTGTTGTTGGCCTGGCTGCAGGAGCTGCTCCCAGGAAGACCCCGGGGCTCTGTGCACGCTGCTGCAGGACCAGAGGAAACTCCCAGCAGTGGATGCCCTGCCCTGGGCTCCTCTGGGGCCAAGCAGCACCCGTGGCTGAGGCAGCAGAGCAGGGGAGGAGCAGGACTCTGCTCCAGTCCGTTCTCTCTGGGGTCAGTGCGCACCCCGAGCCCCGCTGGGATGCTCCAGTCAGCAGCATGGAGACCACCAAGCAGTGAGCCCCGCTAGCCACGCTTAGGGCCAGGTTAGGGACACCCTGGTCTCGGGTAGCTGCACCTCCCAGGGCCACCCGTGTGCTGTGGAGCCGTGAGGTGCCCTGGGCCCTCCCCAGGGACCAGGTAAAAGCTGCAATGTCATCCCATGTTCACCATTGCTTCATATCGCCACGCTTTGAGCCAGCACGGGACGTAGAGAATTTTATCTTTCTCTTTTGGATGTCAACAGAGCTCAAAAAGCTGCTCCTTCCTTTCAGGGGGCGAGAGGTTCAGCTGAGACACCTCACTTTGTTTGAAGTCTTTGAGGGTGGACAGGACTGTGATGCTGATAGTGACGCTAGTAATGCTAATACTCTTAACTGTACCAGTTTGCCTTTATCCAGCACTTTCCGTACACAGCATTTTGTCCTTTACTTCCACAGTAATTCCATGGAAATCCCACCACTTAGGCCCTTAGATTGTTTCTGAGCTTAAGATAAAAATTCCTTGCTGAAGAATTCCCCAGTCCCGCAAGGGAAAATGCAACTGCATCGCACCAGCTGTGACACTCAGGCTTTGCTCTCAGATTGCTCCGTGACGCTCCCGTGAGAGCTGAGGCACAATCTCTCCTGATAGTGGTTTTTGCGAGCTCCAGCGTTATAGAGACCCTTTAGCAAACAGTGGAGGAGGAGGTGGATGTTGGATTGCTTTACTACACGTCATTTTCAACTGTTTATAATATTCTTCTGTGTCTACATATTTTCTCTGTGCACATTATTCATCAGAGTAAAAAAAGGAACTATGAAAACCTCGACCAACTTTCCTATGACAACAAGCGAGGACCCAAGGTATATATGCATGGAAATGCACGCCGCCCACCAACCTAACTAGCAAATGAAAAATAGCCACAGCCAACAGAAAAATAAAAAAAAAAGAAAAAAAAAGAGAGAAAAAAAGAAAAGAAAAGAAAGAAAAAAAAAATATGTCCATGACTATGTTTCTTGGTAGCACGTTTTTATGTTGAGATAGTTTGGTTTGGACTTGAGAATGGAAACTTAGCCAGCTGACCCTGGAAGGATTTCTTTTCGAAACATGCATGTGAACCAGTAATTAACTTGCAAGTTCTTTTTTTTTTTTTTTTTTTTGAAAAGTTGAACCAACCCCCTTTCCTCCCCAAAGGAAACGGTTCCTTGGTGTAAGTTGCTCACTTTGATTCCCAAAGGTTAACCCTGTGCAATATGTTTTTTTCATTTCCCATGTTTTTGAAAAACAACACTCGTTTGAGTTTTCAATTGCATTTCAAAGCCTTTTTCTCTTTCCTGTACAATGCACGCCTCTTTTTGGGTCTTGATTGACTTCAGTTTGCATGCACAGTGCAAAAAAAAAAAAAAAATTAAAAAAATAAAACAACCAAAAAGCCAAAACCTTAAAAGAGAAAGGAAGGAAGGAAAGAAAGAAAAGAAAGAAAGGAAAGAAAAAGAAAAAAATAACTATAACCAACCTTATTTAGCAGACTTTTGTGCAGTTTAATGAATTCTCTTGACCCTTTTCTAGATAGCATGGCTCTCACCACCAATCCTGGGGATCCCTCACTAACCAGCTTTGCTCACACTAATCACAGGCTGAGAAAGTGCTTCAGTTTGACCCTGGAACCAAAAATGTGACATCTCTGCTGCTGGAGGCGAAGGAGCTGGAGGCCAGGGTGATCATCCTCTCTGCCAGGTAAGGCCATGCTGTCCCCTCCCCTCCCTGCTCTGATTTCCTCTCTCCCAACACTGCCCAGCGCTGCAGTCAGTGTGGATTTGGGGTTTGACATCCTTCCGAGGAGCCTGAGAAAAACCCCACACACAGAGCCCCCTGTCCCGGGCAGGCGGAGGGTGCTGAGCTGTGCTGGACGTGCTGCTGGCCAGGCAGTGACCATCCCGAGCGTGGCTGGCGTGTCTGGCTGTCCTGCAGGAGCAGCCGTGGTTACTGACGGAGCGTCCTGGCCCAGCTGTGAAGGAGGGGAGCCTCATGGCCCTGTGCCTACAGCGCAGTGTGCAGGTGTGCGGGTGCTCGGCAGCGCTGGGAGCTGTGGGATCAGGGGAAGGTTCCCATTGCATCAAGGATTTAGCCATTGCCCAGGAGAACCAGTAGTCAGAGACACTTGGAGTTGTGTCTTCCCTGGTGCTGCCACACCCTTGGGATGTGAAAACGGGGCCACCTGGCAGCTGGAGCCACACTGATGCCTTGGGTGGCTACCTAGAAACAGAGACTAGACAGGAGTGAGGGAATAAAGGTGGATATTGATTTGAAAGGCCTTCAAAGGTGCACCCTGGGGAGCCAAAGGCCACATCCAAGCTGGACCCCAAGATGGACGACGAGTCAGGAGTTCTTCACACTTTTACAGGTTTGGTTCATTTGCAGATCAGCATCAATTCACCAATTAAAACTTTAGCTAATGATGGAATTTCTTCAATTTCTCCACCTCTCCAGAGGCCCCAGTTTACACCTTGTGGGCCTGGAACAGCCTGAGTGTCCTTGAACAACAAGCTCAGAGAGGCTTTGTTGTGTCTGTCTGGCACAAGAGAGCAGCAGCCAAGGGGCTACAAGAAACTTCAGAGTTCCACACTCAGCAGCACAGGATTTAAAAATACAAAAGCTGGAACCTAAGGCATCACCATCGCCGTTCCGTTCGTGTCGTTGCAGCGAGGATGATGCAGCCACGGTGTACAGATCAGCGGCCATGCTCAACATGACGGGCTCCGGCTACGTGTGGCTGGTGGGGGAGCGGGAGATCTCGGGCAATGCCCTGCGCTACGCCCCGGACGGTAGGCACCTCCCCAGCTCCATCCCGCTGCAGCCAGGCTTGGAAGAGCTGATGGAGCCGGGATGAGCGGCCCCTGCCCGCCCCGGGACCCCTGGGGCTGGGGGAACGCGGTGCCGTGGTGGTCCCGAACGGAGGGTCCCACACTCTGCTCTCCTCTCCGTTTGCCAGCATGGGGACTCAGCCTTTGGGGCTGCCACACCCCAAATCCATGTCACTGGGGCTTTGCAAGCTGCCTGTCACCTGGGGGAAGGCTTGGGCCCTGGGGATGGAGCTCGGGGTGTCCGTGGTACGCGGAGCTGTCCCCAGCAGGACAGTGCCAGCCCAGCCCTGCTGCCCCTGCCTGCTCCTGCCTGAAGCTCGGGCAACTCCCCACTGCATCCAAGGGATCCTCATTCTGCAGCCATGTGCTCGCTGTCCCCGAGCGCTGGGCATGGCAGTAACGCGGGAGCAGCCGGTGATCCCGGGAATGCTGACCTGCCTCCCCCTCTGCCCACGGCAGGAGTGATCGGTCTGCAGCTCATCAACGGCAAGAACGAGTCTGCCCACATCAGTGACGCTGTCGCCGTGGTGGCCCAGGCCGTGCACGACTTGTTTGAGAAGGAGAATATCACAGACCCACCACGGGGCTGCGTGGGCAACACCAACATCTGGAAGACAGGACCCCTTTTTAAGAGGTATTGGGGAAAGGGCCCTGCTGGAGGGAGCAGAGGACCTGCTGGGGGAGAGCTGGAAAAGGTGGGAGTGTGTGGAAGAGGTGCAGGAGGACATGGTGGCCTTGTTCAGGGTATCTGTCACTAAAGCTTTGGGGCGTGTGGCACAGGGCTGCCTGGGCTCTCCTGCATGATTTGGGTGTGAGGGCTACGTCTCTCCTAGAAAACTCTCCCAGACACGGGCTCAGGCAATGGCACTCGGTTTTTCCAGGCTGTTCAGGCATCAGTCTGGTGCCTGGCACCAGTTCAGTCCGTGTCAACCCATGCAACCCTGAGCAGTGCTTAGACAGCTGGGATGCGTGGGCAGGGAATGACTCTAGGAGGAAAAGATTGGGGACCATGGTCTCCTCCAGTCCAGATCTTAATTCCATGGGCGGAAGTGGGAGAGAGGGGGGTTTCTGCCAAATCAAGGTAGGGGGACATTCCTGTCTTATCTTTGTGCTGCGGACACCTTTCCTGCTGAACATTCCAAGGGCTGTGGCATGGGTCCAGCACTGCAAGGAGGGCTTGGTGGCAAGAGATGTCCATGCATGGGACAGGTTGCCCTCGGCTGTGGCAAAGCCTGGTGCTGTGGATGTGGAGGCTGGGGTGTCACAGATGGGAGCATGGGCCTGTGGGGTCCTGCTGCCAGGGCAGGGGGGTCGGCAGGTCCTGCATGCACTTCCAGACCCCAATCCCTGCATCCCTCTGGGTGCTGGGGCCACAGGGGCTGGGCCTTGGTACAGCAGCCACTCCCTGCAGTCCTGGGTTCTGCTGAGCATGAGACCTGCAAAGCCTGGAGATTGTTTCAGAGGCATTTCTGGCATCCCCTGCAATGAGTCTTGGGCATGAGTGAGTCAAAGCTGCTCTTCACAAGTGGCTCAGGCAATCCTTGTATGTCTCCACTGTTATCTTTCCAGGGTTTGGGGGCTGGTTCTCCCCTGGGTGGTGTTTGTGTCTGGGGCACTCCCCAGGCTGGGAAGGGCAGGTGCCAGGCACAGCACCAGGAGCTGTAGCATGGACACACCCCCCAAGGGACACCCAGAGGGAAGTGTCCTTGGGTGCTGTGGGGACACATCATTCCAGAAGGGAATGGGACTGATCTGGTGGAAAGCAAGGGTCCGTGACAGCAGATACGGTAGTGAACATTTGGGAAACTGATTAAATCCACCAGGAGGGGATGACCACAGGACTGTGAACAGACCACAGGTAGCCTTGGCTGGACTTCTACAGGGTAGTGAGCTTATGGCAGGTAACTGAGAGGGAGCATTTGCCTTTCTGATGCCTTGGGAGGTGTGTCCATGGCCACAGCAGGTTTTCTAAGTTGTCCCCGCTGTGTTTCTCTCTGTAGGGTGTTGATGTCCTCCAAGTACTCAGAGGGTGTCACCGGGCGGGTGGAGTTCAACGAGGACGGGGACAGGAAATTTGCCAACTACAGCATCATGAACCTGCAGAATCGGAAACTGGTCCAGGTTGGGATCTACAACGGCAGCAATGTACGTACAGGCCTGGACTGGGCAGGAGGGGTTGGGCACTGGGGTGTCCACCTCGGCTTCATGTCCATCTGCTTCCTCTGGGGTCCATCGCAGGTCCTGACCAATGACAGGAAAATCATCTGGCCGGGGGGAGAGACCGAGAAACCTCAGGGCTATCAGATGTCAACCAAGCTGAAGGTAAGAGCAGATGGCATTAGGGGCAGGGCTCCTCAGCTCTCTGCATGCCGGGCAGTGACTTTGTCTGCCTCCCACCTCCACGGCTGCTCTGCAGCTGGCAGCAGCATTTGAAAGGCCAGGAGAGGACAGAGGAGAGAAATAGAGAAGGTACTGGAGGGTGTTCAGAGCACAACTTTTGGCTGGAGTCAATCTAGATAAGGTGGCATAATCTTGGGTTTGGAAAGAGACAGGTCGGAAGTGGACATGAGAGAAAACAGCAGGGAAAGGGTGGAGGGACAAGGTGTTCACCATTCCTGGGGAGGGCACCATGGCTCCTGTGGGGAGGGCAGCCCAGCTCCCAGCATGGGAATGTAGCTCTGGAGGGAAACAGAGACAAGAGGGTGTTTGTGCTTCACCTCTCAGATTGTGACCATCCACCAAGAGCCCTTTGTGTATGTGAAGCCCACTCAGGCAGATGGGACGTGCAGGGAGGAATTCACCATCAATGGAGATCCTGTCAAAAAGGTCTTCTGCACTGGACCCAACGAGACCATCCCAGGTAACTCAGTCTGGTGGGGACTCCCCCAGCCTACCCAGCTGATGAAGACTCCCACAGCAAAAAGGGGCCCCAGGGAGGGTGTTCAGTCACACGGGAGGTGCAGAGGATGGGGCACAGAGAGGAGACAGCACAGCCGGCCCCCAGACACCCCCCATCATCTCGGCCTCACGGCAGTGCTGTGCAGGAACTGGGCACTGGGATCCAGGGGTTTGAGCCCAACAAGTTCTTTCCCACTGTCTCTCTTCTGGATGGGCTCCAGGGCTGCTGTGAGGGATTGCATCCCAGGTTTCTGTCTGCTGATGTGTTCCGGTTCTCTCTGCCTTGATCTCCAGCAGCAGCAAGGACCCTGAGGCACGTTAGCACTGCACTGACACAGCACCAGTTTCAAACTGTTACAGAAACCTGTGTCAGGAGCAGGAGCGAGCACCTGCTGCAGGGTGGGAGCTGCTCAGCAGTGCCAGGCTTGCCCAAATCCACCTGAAGGGCATCCCCTTGGCTCATCACACCTTTCTGTGCACAGCATCCCCCCAGAGTTGTGTCCTGGGCTGTGTTCGGCCTGCTGGGTTTGTGTCAGGACTCCTCCAGCACGTGCACGGAGCCCTCTCCATGCCCTGCAGTGGGTGGGGAGCACCCCCTCTCAGCCCACCTCACTGGGACACAGCAAAGGAACGGGACCCCTTGGTCCCCAGCCTGCCACACCACAGGGGATGGAGGCAGCGAGAGAGGGTGGTCAGGCAGATGGTCCTGAAGGATAACGTGGTTACATCCCGTATGGAGCAGAGCCATGGGGTGGCTGCTCTTGCTGTGGATCCCGTGTGGGGTCCCTGGCCAAGGGCTGCCCCTGCTCATCCCTGTTCTGTCGCTCCCCAGGCCGTCCCACCGTGGCACTGTGCTGCTACGGCTTCTGCATTGACCTGCTCATCCGCCTGGCAGGGGTGATGAACTTCACCTATGAGGTTCACCTGGTGGCTGATGGTAAATTTGGTACCCAGGAGCGGGTGAGTTTGGGCAGCCTGTGATCTTTCTTTGCCTGTATCGTGTGTAGAAACATCCCCGGCCCCTTGTGCAGAGCAGGGTGGGGTGGAAGGGCCGTTCAGGATTCCTGGCACGTGCGGGGTCCTCGCTGGTGGGGGATGTGCATTGGGGCAGGGCTCTGACCCTGCCTGGGCTTCCTGGCAGGTGAACAACAGCAACAAGAAGGAGTGGAACGGGATGATGGGGGAGCTGCTGAGCGGCCAAGCAGACATGATTGTGGCTCCCCTCACCATCAACAACGAGCGGGCCCAGTACATTGAGTTCTCCAAGCCCTTCAAGTACCAGGGCCTCACCATCCTTGTGAAGAAGGTATGGTCTGGGTAGGATGCTTTGTACAGCACGGGAGGTGCCCCCATTCCCCAGATTGCACCGTGCCCAGTTCCCCCAGTACAGCCCCTGCCAATCCCAGGCTCCAGGCTGCTGGTTTTAATGCTGGGTCTCATCTGCACCACCCTGAACCTCCCTGTGCAGCCGAGCAGCCGGAGCTCGGGGCAGGGCAGGCCCCTGTGGGTCCCTCCAGGCGGGCAGGGCGCGGGCATGGTGGGTGCCAGCGCTGTTCCCCTCTCTCCTGTGTGCAGGAAATCCCCCGCAGCACCCTGGACTCGTTCATGCAGCCCTTCCAGAGCACGCTGTGGCTGCTGGTGGGACTGTCTGTGCACGTGGTGGCAGTGATGTTGTACCTCTTAGACCGATTCAGGTGAGTGCGCTTTGGGCCACCCCGGGTCTGGAGGGGTCAAGGAGGTGTCTCCTGGGTCCCTTGCTCGGGCACAGGTCTCTGGGGGGCTCTCACAGGGTCTTAACCCACCTTCTCTGCCCCGCCAGCCCTGGGCTGAGGCTCCTGGCCCCTCTGGCTGCCTAAGCTAAGGGATATGTGGGGTACCCAGCCCCTGGGGATGTGGGAACACACCTGTCAGGCCAGGTCCTGTACAGATACCTGGCCAGGGAGACTGTCAGCTTCTGGGCTCAGAGAGAATTTCCTCTCGGCCTTCCTTAGCCCTGTGGCTGCTCCTCTGAGGGCAAGAGAACTCTCCCTGCCTCAGCCCTGTGCCCAGAGGCTTTGATGGCTGATCTGCAGGGAGCCCTCTGTGCTGCAGTGGGAGAGGCTTGAGCTGGCCAGGGTCAGATGATCTTTCTGGTCTGGGGAGAGTGTGGTGGGACTGGAACCAGTGTGAGCCAGGCAGGGCTGCAGATGAGCACAGGGGATGTGCCAGGCAGTGGGACAGAACAGGGAAGAGCTGCTTGGGACACAGGCATGGTCTGTAGGAACAAGTGACACAGGGCTGCAGCAGGACACGTAGGGCACGGTGGGGAGCCCTGGGAACCAGGGTAAGGGGAATGAGAAGGGTTCTTGGTTTTCTTTTCCAGCCCGTTTGGCCGGTTCAAAGTAAACAGCGAGGAGGAGGAGGAAGATGCCCTGACTCTCTCCTCAGCCATGTGGTTCTCCTGGGGAGTCCTGCTGAACTCTGGCATTGGAGAAGGTGAGTCCCAGTCACTGCTCTGCCCTGCAGCCCTGGCTCCGGGCTGGGCAGGCTTGGGGGGAAGCCCCTGCCCTCCTCCACAGCCTCCCCCTGTCACATGCTCCCTGTGGGACCTCATTCCCTGAGCCCTTCCTGGAGCAGGCTGGCAGGAGATCTGGTGATGCTGAGGGTGGCACGTTTGTGGCAGTTGTCACATTCGTGCCCTGCCACCCCCAGCACCGCTGATGGGACACAGGGCAGGGAGGCTTGGGCTGGATCCCCTGCCCAGGGTCACCCACCCTCTTGGGTGGGACACAGCATCCCCTGGGAGGAGCTGGGGTTCTCCTGGTTGGGGCAGTGCAGAAGCTCCCGGCACAGCTGCTGGCAGAGCAGATCGATGGTGCCCATCTGCAGCTCCCACGGGGCTCGTGTGCGCTGCCACGGCTTTGGCAACCAAGCCAAGCCCTCGCGGTGCCGCTCTGATCTCTCCTCTCCCCCGCAGGCGCTCCCCGGAGTTTCTCTGCCCGTATCCTCGGCATGGTGTGGGCTGGCTTTGCTATGATCATCGTGGCTTCCTACACTGCCAACCTGGCAGCCTTCCTGGTGTTAGACCGACCCGAGGAGAGGATCACAGGCATTAACGACCCCCGGGTAATGGTCCCTCGCTTGCTTTCCCCTTCCCTGGGGCACAGAGCGTGGCTTGTGGTTCCCAAAGCCCTGATTTCCCACGGCTGTGATCTGTGCCAGGGGGCCAGACCCAGGCAGCTCTGCCTGGGCTGGTGCTGGTCAGTCTGAGCCCCTGCCCTGGGTGGGAAGGGACAGACACAGGCAGGGATCAGCAGGGAAACAACGTGCCCAGAAATGGCCCATCTGCAGTGAAACTGCCTGCCGGTTCCTGGAGAGCCTCCCACAACCAACGAGGAAGCGATTCATTATGGATGAGTTATAACTAATGAAATTGTCCCTGCGGCGCAGTCAATACTCTCCACATGCCTCAAATCCATTTCCTGCTCTGGCAAGGACACAGCCACAGCTCATCAGCCCAGGCACGCAGGAGTGTGCCCTGCAGCAGCACTGACCCACAGCATCCCACACCCTGCTGTGTGCCCTGCCAGCCCCGTGGCATCCACAGGCCTCCTGCACCCTCAGTGCCACCCTGTCCCTGCCCCATAGCATCCCCTGCCCCAGCACCACGGTCCCAGTGATGCCTGATGTGGCCACCTAAAAAAGAGACTAGACAGGAATAAGGGAACAAAGGCAGGTATTTATTTGAAGGGCCTTCAAAGGTGCACCCTGGGGAGCCAAAGGCCACACCCGAGATGGAGCCCGAGTCACGGGTTCTTCACACTTTTATAAGTGTGGTTCATTTGCATATCAGAGTTAATTCTCCAATTAAACTTCAGTTAATGATGTAATTTCCCCAAGCTTACCCCCCCTTCTAAGATGTTGGTTTACAGGTTTTTGGGCCTAGGACAATCTGGGTGTCCTTGGAGAGCAGGCTTGGAGAGGCTTTGTTATGTCTAGCGGGCATGAGAGAGCAGAAGTTCGCAGGCTACAAGACACTTCAGAGTTACACACTGAGCACGACAAGATTTAAAAAATATGAAAGTTAAAACCTAAGGCATCACCAGAGCATTCACTGCCCTGTGGGGCATCCTCTGAGGAGGTCAAGGTCTTCTCCAGGGAACAGGTCCCCCAAGGAGATGGGAAATTAGGAAACACAGCTTTGGGGTGAGTCAGTTTTGCTGATGAAGGACAGAAACAACAGGAGCCCTGCCCTTGCCTTTCAGCTGCGCAACCCCTCGGATAAGTTCATCTACGCCACAGTGAAGCAGAGCTCTGTGGACATCTACTTCCGACGGCAGGTGGAGCTGAGCACCATGTACAGGCACATGGAGAAGCACAACTACGAGAGCGCTGCCGAAGCCATCCAGGCAGTGAGGGACAAGTGAGTAGGGCCAGCACCTCGCCTGGCCAGGGCGGGAAGGGCTTCAGGGAGCTGCAGCTGGGTGGAGCAAGCAGGGCAAAGCTGGAGGGAGCTGCGGTCAAAGCGTGGCTTGATGGGACCTCCCAGCCGGGGCTGGGCGGGATCTGCCCAGTCCTGGTGCATCCCAGGTCTCTGGGTGGGCAGCACGAGGTCTGCGTGGGGAATGGCACAGGGGGAGCTCTGGCCCTGGCCATGGCCTCCCTTTCTGGCCTCTTTTCTTCTTTCCGTGCAAGGCTGGGTGGCTTCAGTGTCTAAATCGGGGCTAGGGGCACCCTCCCTGCTCCCACGGTGTCTGCAGACCAGCTGGGCTGCCCAGCCTGACCTGTCCATCCTCTCTCTGTGTCCAGCAAGCTCCACGCCTTCATCTGGGACTCGGCGGTGCTGGAGTTTGAGGCCTCCCAGAAGTGTGACCTGGTGACGACGGGGGAGCTCTTCTTCCGCTCCGGCTTCGGGATCGGGATGCGCAAGGACAGCCCCTGGAAGCAGAACGTCTCCCTGGCCATCCTCAAGTCCGTACACGGCTCTTGGCATGGGGCTTGCCCCGAATGCTGCATGGGTTGGCACAGAAGTAGCCTCATGCCAGGCACTGCCAGCCACCCTCCAGAGCTCCGCAGGGACAGGGGCGCTGGGGGCTCCATTCCACCCTGACAAAGGGGGCATTGAGGGACTGGGGTGGGCGCCCACAGCCTCAGCTCTGGCTCACAGGGCTGAGGAAGCAGCAGGGGACTGGCAGGAGGGCAGAGCAGGGCAGGGAGCAGTCGTGGTCAGCCAGGAGTGTAGGCAGAGCTGGCAGAGAGCAGTGGGGGCCATCCAGCACAGGTCTCTGTGAGCAGGGTGTGGGTGCTGCCATCTCCCCACTGCTCCCTCAGGGCTCAGCCTGTCCGGCAGCATTGCACTGCCCTGGCTTGGTCATCCAGGGGGTTTTCTTTCAATTCTGGCTATTCCTGTTACACAGAGTCCCCCCTCTGGGTCCAAGGCTTTTACACCAGCACTAATCTGCAGTGTGGGGTGTCACAAGCCAGTCTGATATCATGGGCAAAAAGGGATCTCTTTGCATTGCTTTGGGAATGCCACACTCGCCGCAGGCAGAGAAATGTCGTGATGGAGGAACAGGCAGCTGGGAAGCAGCAAGTGAAGGGAGGGAGACGTAGGAGATTCGTTTTAGGAGAGACACAGGAAGCACCAGGGTCCTGCCCAAGATGCAGAGGTAAAAGGCCTGAGAGAGAACAGGCAGGATGTGGAAGACAGGCAGAACCCAGGCTTGTGTAGGGAGCCATGGACCCCGTCTGTGGGATGGTCTTAACATGGGGATGGGTGGCAGCAGGACAGATGGGATTTGGGACAAGCCTGAAGGGGCCACAGGAGTCCTCTGTGTCCTCCTGGGAGAGGATGGGGAAGCCCAGGGTGTCCCAGGAAGGTGGTGGGATGTACCAGGAACAGGAGGGAGCAAAGTGCAGTGATCCCGGGGTGGGATGTGTGCTCTGTGCCCACCCCATCCCCACGAGCTGTTCAGGCAGAAACGGGCACTGTGAGGACACAGCTTGTGTCCTCCTGAGCTGTGACCCAAGCTCTGACCCAAGCTGTGACACCAAGCTGGGGTGTCCCAGCCCTCACTGTGCACCGCAGGGAGCTGCCAGCAGCAGTGCCCTGACCGAGAGGGTGCTGGGGGTCACCAGAAAGGGCTGGGGTCCAGCATTGCCTGAGCTCCAAGCGGCCCTGGCAGGCAGAGGAACCATGCAGGAGGGACCTGGGAGATGTGGTTCATCCCTGCAGCATTCCCCAGGAGCTCTCTGAGCACTGCCAGCTCCATCCTTCCTTAGGAACACACCCTCATCGTGGCTTGCACGTGGCTCTTTCGGCAGCAGGCGCTGCCCAGAGCTGCCGTGGGGCAGTGGCACTGGAGGCTGTGGGTGCCTGCTCACTGCACCCTGCGTGGTTCTGTGTGTGTGTGAGAGCCGTGGCAGCCCCTGCAGCCAGCCCACACACGCTTTGCAGAGGCCGCAGGTGTGCACACACACTCAGCCAGCACACCCTTGGCTCCTGTGCTTGTGGGTTGCAGAGTCCTGGGACAGAGGGCACGAAGGCACACAGAGCGCGTGCCCCAGCTGCCTGTGGCTGGTCCCCAGTGACTGCCCTGTGCTGTCTCCTTGTGCTTCCAGGTCCCACGAGAACGGCTTCATGGAGGATTTGGACAAGACTTGGGTGAGGTATCAAGAGTGTGATTCCCGTAGCAATGCCCCAGCAACACTCACCTTTGAAAACATGGCAGGTTTGTTCTGCAAACCTCTTTCTCCCCCTTCGCTGGGTAGCCCTCTTTTGCTCAAGGCATTCTCCTCTCCGGGGCTCTCCTCTCAGGCCAAATCTCTGCTGCTTCTGGGTTTGTGCTTTCCCACTGGTGGGAGGCTGCTGAGGTGGGCTCCATTCCCGCCTTGTTCCAAACAAAGCTTCCCCCACTGTCCCTGGGTGCCCTTGTCGCCAGTGGGGCTGCCCTGGTGTGAGCACTGCTCCACTCCCTCTGCCCTGGCCAAGCTGTGGCTGTCACAGAGCAGCCAGAGCTGCCACCAACGCAGGGAGGGGAGCAGCACCTTGGGATGTTCCCGAGGTGAACCCTGCTGCAGGAGGGGGCTGGAGGTGAGGGGCAGCCCCCAGTCCTGAGGAGCCCTGGGCAGGGGCAGGACAAGGATAATCGATACAGACGGGTTTGATCTTGCAGAGACTGTGAGAACCCCCAGACAGGCTCTCCCTCTGCACTGAGGTGGTGCTGCTGGTCCTACACCCAGACCATGCAGCGATGAGGGATGAAGGGTGTTGGAGGGGACCCCGTCCTCACCAGCACTGCTGGCCGGGTTACAGGCATGGAGGAAGGGGGCATTTTGCTCCATCTCCTCAAACACCACTCCAAAAACGTCAGCCCCGAGGGTTGCAGGCATCCAAGGACAGCAAAGAGCTCTGTGCACGGCTGTGCTTCCTGACGAGCCGAACCGGAGCACCAGGGCTGGGTTCTGGTGCAAACAACCCCACAGTCCTGGGGATGGGGTCTGCCCTGGGGCTCGCCCTGCCTGTCCTCAGCATTGCTGTAGCTCAGTGCCCTGTGCCCCCCCAGAGCTGGCACCAACATCCCTCAGGTGCCCAGGCTGTGTTCCCCTCCCAGCCGTCCAGGACTGCGGGGGGATGGCGGGGGGACCCGGGGTTGGCAGATGCTCCCGTTGCTGAGCATGATGCAGAAGAAATGAGGGGTCATGTTGCAATTTCCACTGCCCCCTGTAACTTTCCTGCTTATTTCAGGTGTGTTTATGCTGGTGGCTGGAGGTATTGTTGCCGGGATATTTTTAATATTCATAGAGATAGCTTACAAAAGGCATAAGGACGCGCGGAGGAAGCAGATGCAGCTGGCGTTTGCGGCCGTTAATGTGTGGAGGAAAAACCTGCAGGTAGGACAAACCGTTTTTAGAGCAAATCTCCACCAGGTGCGTTTTCCATTCCTTCACCAAAGCGGTGAATGCAGAGCTGTGGATTAGCATGGGGCCCTCTGTCTCCCACCCCACCCCCAGCAGCTCCAGCTGGGCATTCCTGGGTGCCTGCCTGTTCAGCTGTAGGGGAGTGTCCCTGCCTTGTCCCCAGGAGCTGCCCCTGGCCGATGCTGTCCGGGTCCCATGGATGGGCTCCAACAGGGCAGAGGCCCGGCCCAAACGCCCCCAGTGGAGCTCGGGATGGGGACTTCGCTCTGCTGGGGACCGCGTGCCAGAGCCACACCTTGCCCTGGCCGAGCAGGCAGTGCCAGCATGGCTCCTCTGCAGGTTCTGCCCTGCTCCCCGGCTCCGGCCGCGCTCACCAGCAGATGGGAGGGTCAGCCCACTGCCACTGACCATCCCTGCCCGGTGCTCAGGTGGAGGAATGCTCCAGGGATAGTTTCCATCACCTCCCCTTCCCTGCCTGCTCCCCAACAGTGCGGTAGTCCTTGCCATACCCAGGACCGACTCCAAAAAGAGGTGGTGCGTGCTCTTGTCCTTTGGAGACAAGGACATTCCCCCACACAGGAGCCAGCAGGGCAGGTCCTTGTCTGTGCCAAGGCTCCTTCGGGCTCCTTCCATGGAGCTGTTGCTCTCCCAGGCTTCTCCTGTTCCTGGAACATCTCTGTGCCGCTCGGGCAGGGAAACCCAGGAGGGTCAGAGGTGCCTGGCAGTGACACCGAGCCATGGGCACATCCGTGGGCCACCAGCCTCACACTTCCCTTCCCCTGCTGCTTTTGGGGCTGAGCCCCACAGTGCCCCTGACCCCAGTGTAGGGCAGCTGGAGGCTCTGTCTGAGTTGCCCGGGCTGATTTTTCCCTTGGGGAAGCACAGCGGCGTTCAAAGAGCGAGAGCTCCTTTGGGTGACTGAAGGACACTGCCGCTTGGAGCAGAGCCAGCGAAGGAAAGAGAGAGAAGGAGGCTCGGGGACCCCGCGAGGAGCCCGGCCGGGGCCCCGGGGAGCAGCGCTGGCTGGGGCTGCGGGGGGGCTGCCTGGGTGGAGCAGCGAGGGGAGCACGAGGCCGGGCTGCTGTATCCTGAGAGCTCGCTGGGTTCAGTTCACCGGAAAGAGTCTCGGAAAAGCCATTTCTCAATTTTTTTTTTCCTTTTTTTCCTTTTTTTTTTCCTTTGCTTCCAAAAAGCAGCAGCACCGAGGGGGTTAAGGCTGCTGGGACAGAGCACACTAGTCGCACTGCCATTTTTCACTTGCCAACCTTCTAGAAAATACTGCACTGGGTCCTTGGGCAGAGTCTGTGGGACTGTGAGCAAAGCATGCTGCCCTGTGGGGGTAAACAGCCTCATGATAAAGAGCCGTTTGACATTGTAAGACTTTTCCACAGGAGGAAACGTCAGAGCACTAGTATCTGGTACATTGCTAGAAGGTAGGCAAGTGGAAAGATTTATTTGTTAAAACGAACAAACAAAAATAATGGTTTTTGGGATCACAGTTTTGCCATGGCTATTTCCTGAGATGCCATGGAAGAAAAAGACATTTCATTCCATTCATCTTGCTTTCCTTTCCGTTTGTGCATGTCCGCAAAAGAGAGAACTGAGAAGGAGGAGCAAATGTATCCCCGAGCATGCTCTACGCACCAGCGGGATACATTTTGGTTACCCCCGTGCGGTAGCAGAGCCAGACCTGGTCACTCCGTCCCCCGTCGGAAAGGTCACACTCATTGGCACGAAAGCAATTGGGGAGGACTCGTTGCCAGCGCCCGGCGCCGAGCGCGGCCGGGCCCCCCGGCCCGCGGCCCCCGCACCATGGCGGCTGGTGCTCCCAGCCTGCGCCAACCAGGTCCGACTCGCTAACTCCAACGCCTACATTTTTCAGTTCTGTTTCTCTTTGAGTTCATCCCGACCCGACGACATCATGGCACTAACGCTTTGCTTCCTCCCTTTCTTTTCCTTTATAGTTTCTTTTTTTTTTTCTTTTCTTTTTCTTCCAGTTTCCTTTTTGTTTTTTAGCCTGTTTTACTTTGGAAAACAAACCAAACCACCACCAACAACCACGTTCGGCTTTGCACAACTGCATCATTTGAATTTTTGAACACTTTTTTTTTTACAGAATATTCATACAATGACTTCTCTTTCAATGCAGTCCTCTCTCTCTCTTGTGGCACTAGGATTCAGCCTCAGAAAAGGCCCTGAGCACTTTTTTTTTTAGTGGTAGGTGCAGCATCTCACGTCTCGGTCCAGCCAGGCTAGCGGTGGAAGCGAGGGGCAGGGCGCCAGGCAGAGCATCCCCAGGAAGCGAGGTCAGCTGTGCCGGCCTGGCTGCAGACACCAGGAGAGCAGGGCTACCTCCCAGAGGGGTTCCCAGCGCTCCAGACGCGAGGCCGGCCCCCCGTAGCTGCAGCAGTGTGGTGGCTGTGCCGTAGCCGTGGGTCACGGAGGCCCTTGGAGGACTGGGAGTGGCAGAACACCTCCAGTAGCTTTCTCACCTAAATGAAGGCCATGAGACGGGGCAGTATTCAAATAGATTTAGAGTTTCCAACAACACACTAGAGATCTAATTACTTATACATATTCATTTTAGGATAGAAAAAGTGGTAGAGCAGAACCTGACCCTAAAAAGAAAGCCACTTTTAGGTCCATCACCTCCACCCTGGCCTCCAGCTTCAAGAGACGTAGGTCCTCCAAGGATACGGTAAGAGGAAGAAGAACAATTCTGCCCTCTCTCTTTCTCTCTCTTTCTCTCTTCTGCCATCCCATCGACTGCCACACACCCATCCCGAAGCTGCCAGTGTACATGCATAGCTCATGTTCGTCACCAGTCAGTCAGTCAGTCAGTCAGTGAGTCAGTCATCCCGTGTACCTGAAAGGATGCTGGGATCCTGGAGGGCAGGCAGGAGGTGGCTTGGAGTCCTGTGATGAGTTGGGAGATGCAACCGAGTTTTTGTTTTGTTTTTTTGTTTTCTTTTTGCCTGGATGATTTCTGATGTTCCTCTCTGTGCTTCGCTCACCTTACCGGTGCTGACCTCTTGAAACTGATGACATTTTTTCTTTTTCTTTTTCTTTTTTTTTTTTTCTGTTCCTAAGTGTTCCTGTACCTGTTTGTCATTGTATGCCTAAAAACAATCACCCCGATTTAATTTGGGCACCGTGTCACCTCACCAAGAGCCATGCGTGTCACACTCTCTACATGTGATTTTTGTTTGTGACAATTAGCATTCGGAATAGTCCTCGCACAGGAGTGACAGCTGTCTCTGGTTATCGTCAGCAGTAACACAGCTCTAGAAAAGAGATGAAAAGGCTCCAAAGAGGAGGTTGTTAAAGACCCAGCCTTGGTTCAAACTTGCATTTTCCGCTGCTCTCACATAACCAGAGAAAATTTCCAAATTGCTGCCTCTAAAGCCAGCTGTTTCCAAATGTGCAAGTGTGTCTGCTCGTGCTGGAGCTTCAGACACTTCAGCGTCAGGTTGGGCTGTTGGTCTGTCGGACTGAGCCGTGTCCCTCTGCATGTCGCCGTCTGTTGTATGACACTCTGCACTGTGGCTACTCTGTTGTCTCGTGTGGCAGCGCCCGCTGCGTTTCGCTGCCCGACCTCCTGGCGCGACGGGCTTGCCAAAATCCCCTCCCCGGGGCGACCGGCGGGTTTGTGCCTGGGGTTGCTCAGAGCAGGTCCCCGCCAGGCTGCCCGAGGCGCGGCGGGGACGGGGGGACAGTGGCAGCGGGGGAGATGTGGCCCCCGTGGCGGGGTGGCCCGTCCCCAGCCGCAGCTTGGGCGCCTCGGGGACAGCATGTGGTATCGCAGGGGGTCTCGGGGCCACGGCTCTGTAGGAGAATGGAGGAGGCTGCCTTTGACACCAGCGCAGGCTCCATACCAAGAAGCTCCTGGAGCACCCCTGGAACGTGGCCCTGGGGACAGCTGAGCCCTTGGCCGGGCTCGACTGCCACCATCTCACACAAAGTGCTCCTCTCACTGTCACCTTGAAGCCTGGAAGTCATGGGGGGGACACCCACACTGTTCCCACTCATCCTCCGTGCCCCATGGGGAAGATGGGCATCCCTGTCATCTGTGCTGCCTCCTGGGTGGCACCTTGTCCCAGTAATGCCCCATGTCTGGGGTCCCCTCTCCCCACTGCTGCACCCCCTGAGCAGCTCTGCAGGGAGGCCACAGGTTGTGTCTTTGTGGCCTGAGCCATGAGCGGGGCAGAGGAGGCAGAGATGGGGTGGGTGGTGCAGGGGGTGGTGCAAGAGTGAGGAGGAGGAGGAGGGACAAGTGGAACGCACAGAAGAAAGAGGGGAGAAACATTCGCAGAAAGGTCTGCGTGTCCTGAGTAGAGCCCCGTGTTCTGTTGTGTTTGAACTACTCCACGAGTAGGAAACCAAGGGGTCCTGTCCTGGCAGAGCAGAATCATGATGGTGCCCTGGGCACCTGGGGCAACCGGTGCCACCAGTGGGCAGAGGAGAGGGGAAGAACCCAGGAAAAATGGGGCAGCTGGTGTGTGGCACCCCTGGTACCTCCCCACATTGCTCCTTCTTCAGGGCAGCATCCTGGTCCTGATCCTGCTCCATGGTGTGGCATCCATCCTACCCCAACCAGCCCACAGCCCTCTCTGCCCCATGCCAGGAGCCCCCAAATGCCCTGAGCTGACCAGGTCCAGGGCCCACCTGCCCCCCAGGTCCCATGGATGGGCAATGGAGCTGTTCTCTCCCCTTCCCACCCCTGCTGGGGTCCAGCACAACACAGGGCTCCCCGTGTTTGGGTCCCAGTCATGCTCTTCCTGGCACATTGTTCATGTGGAGGGAGATGATCCCTCTCATCCTAGAAGACACTCCCCACTTTGGGGTAGCTGCGTGCTCGGTTATTCCCTGCTGCTCAGAAGCCTGTCACAGTGCTCTGCCTGCCACGGGGTGCCATGGCCAGGGTCCCACGACACGTTCCCCAGAGAACCAGGCTAGCTGGGTCAAGAACAGGCCCATGGGGTGAACATCCAAGCCAACGTGGCCACTTTGGAGGCTAGCAGCTCTTGCAGGAGGTCTGTGGTGGAGCGAGCTTTGTGGTGATGTTGGGCAGACCTGCTGGTTGCTCTGCGGGGTGAGCAGCCAGCGGGAGGGGGGTGCTGCCACCAGCTCATGTCACAGCCTGTTCTCGGTGACCTCCACTTCCGTGCAGCAGCCCTGGCTCAGAGACCCCAACGCCCTCCTGCTGGAAGGCCCCATGAGTCTGTAGCATGCTGGGGCACGTTGCCTGGGGTCCTTGTAAAGATGAGAAAGCAGCGAGGTGCTCTGTTTCATGATGCTCAGCAGAGCTGCGGGCCCACACCAGGTCTTAGATGGGCAAGGCTGGAGAGCCCGTGGGGCTGGAAGGCCAGGCTGACCCCAGCCCCACGGGCTCTCCTGGCTAGCGAGCGAAAGACGCAGACCTGGTGGCCTTGCTTCTTTCCTTTCCGTTGTCGGGAGTTTTAAAAATGGATTCTGCTCTGCAGCCCTGCAGAATGGTCCCTCAGGAGTGCCAGAGAGACAGGCTGGCACCATGGAGCCAAGACAGCCCTGGGAAGCTTCCACCCCACTCTGAACGTCCTAGCGCCCACCATCACCCGAGCTGCACAGCCTCTCCGCGGCACATCATCCCCACCGCCCCAGGAGGAGATGCATGTGTTCCCCATAGGCAGCTCCTGCAACTCGAGTAGCACTGGCAGAGCTGACGTGTCCATCCATCGCAGCCACCCACGATACTGCAACCCCACAGACGCCATGTGAGACGCATTAACCACACAGACACCTCCGAGCCGGCACATTGCGTACAGACACGTATCGAGGTGCACAGGCCCCTTAGCCCCCCGCATCGCCAGCCCCCGCAGAGCCACACTGCCGGCCCCGGGCACAGCTGACCCACGTCCCACGGCACCGCCCCGCCAGGCCCGGCGCTGGTGGCGCTGGAGCCCCGCGGCCGTGGGGATGGTGCCAGAGCTGGGCGAGAACCGAGGGGCTTCCTGGAAAAGGTCACCTTTTCAGTGAAGGATCAGCTGTCCCAAAGCTAAACGCTTCTTGGCTGAGAAAGAGCCTAGTTTTTGGCCCAAAAGAACCAAAAGTAGGTCAAAGACAACTTCTTTTTTTTTTTTTTCCCCCTAGAGGGAAGTTGATATTTTCTACAGCAAGATCGCACTTAGCTGGAATTCTCATTTTTAATTGAAAAAAAAAATCCACAACAACAAACCAAAATTCTTCCAGAAAATCTTCCACCAGCCAGGGACTACCATATGAGCCCAGTTAGGTTGAAGTCATTTTTAAAGACATTAAGTTCTTGTCTATATTTTCTTCCTGGTTGTCATTTAAAGTTTTTGGTGCCTTCACTTCACTTCCATACCTTAACATGTTTGAGTCTCTTCTACAGTTAATATTGATTAATTTCTTGGCTTTATAATGTTTGGTTTGGGGATTATTGCACCATCCCTGTAACATAATTTACTCTAAATTACTGATATGTGCTTCTAGCATTAGTCCTACTTTAACATAGTTTTGATATGACCGTTTTCTTGCTTTTTTTCTTTTCCTTTTTTATTTTCATTTTAATTTTTATTATTAAAAATTGCATGCATGAACTTTTCCCAAAAAAAAAAAAAAAGAGTAAATGAGAATGTTACCCTGTGATAACTCTGTGATTGGAGGAGATATGCTTTCAAATCAAAAGCCATGCTCTTGTATTTTAATTTTCCTGGCCAGACTGCCCATTTCGCTTGGTTGTTTTAGTGTTTCCCACCCCCAGAGCTGTGCAGAGAGGCCAGAAGGCCCCAGCCTGCCCTGCTACACCACCACAGCAGCCACACGTGCACCAAGGCACACACACTCACACAGGCACACTCCGCTTCTTCCACGCCCCTCGCATCAGGCAGGATGTTTAACAAAGGACCTTTCTTCTACCCATTCATTTTTGTACCTCCAGTTCCTCCTTCTCCTCCACCAGTGAGTCACCAGCCTCTCCCCTTTCCCAGTCACCTCCTCCCTGCGGGAGTCAAGCCCCATCCCATGAGCACACACCCCCCGGCAGCTCTGCCATGGAAACACTGCATTTAGCTGGAATCCAAATTTTTCACCAGGAGGGGGTGGCTGCACCCGATTTTGGGAGAGAGGGGTGTTTTTTGGTGGGCTGATGAATAGCCACAAAAAGCTCCCCCCAGGGCAGCAGAGTGACGCCAGGATGGCCTCGGCCGCTCTCTGTGCCCACGGGCAATGGCCGAGCTGTTGCCCCTTAGCAAAGCAAGGCCATGGCCAGGAATTCCCAGAGGCTCCACTGGAATCTTAGCCAGTGCCCTGAGTGGCAGAACGACCCTGTGAGAGGCTCCCGGGGTGTCAGCACCTCCCCAGCACGGTACCGGAGAGACGGGAGCACGCTGGCCCCCGGCCCTGCCCCAGCAGCTCCCACCCAGGGGTCCTGGGGAAGCACGAAGCTGGACAGGGCAGCCCCAAGGACCCCACGCAAGGCTCGGGGGACCCCAGCTCTGCCCTGGCAGGAGGCAGGGTGGGCAGCACACGGGGTAGCCACAGTGCCAGAGCTGCCGGCAGCGCCACGGAGGCCACGGCCACCATCGACCAAAGCGGGGCGGGTGAAATCCGTCACCGAGGAGCCCCCCCGGAGCCCCTCAAAACATCGGCCCTCCTGGGCAGGGCGGTGCAAGGGCTGGGAAGATGTGACTGGAGAGGGTCTGTGCTGCAGTACCTGGGACCCACAGAGACCCTTTCCTGCCCTGGCACCGGGTTAGGACCCCAGAGAGCAGCGCAGGATGCTCCGGGCCACCCGCTCCTGCAGCAGGGCTGGACAGGGCTTCCAGGTCAGGGTTTGGAGTTAGGAGAGTGGAGCTGGGAGAGGAAGGGAGTATGGAAGGAGGAAGGGAGGAAATAACTGCCCAGCTGTAAATTCCTGCCTGGGGAGGAAGGACTTTTTTTTCTTGCCCATTGATGGGAATGTCTGCTCTCCCCCCCACTTGCTGATGGGACTGCAGCAGGGGAGCGCTCTCACATGGTCTCTCCCATGCCAAGCCCCCCCATTTGCGAGGAGCTCAGAACCCCAAATCCAGGCCACATCCCCAACACCGGACGTATTTTCACATTAGCAATCAATGCCACACTTTATCACAAGACAACCACACCACACATCTCACCTGCATGAAAGGACAGTCACGGCAGGGTCATTCAGGCAAGGAGGTGAAATGCCCTGGCCTCAAAGCACAGCTTGATCTGGCACCAGAGAGGTGCCAAAACCCAACCAGACCCTCCAAACACAGGTTCAGGCGTGGGCTGGGCTGATGAGTCACAGGCTTTGTTTTGTAGCCCTCCCAGAGCAGAGAGGGCCTGGCTCAGCGGGTGACGTGGCAGCCACACTCCGCAGAAGCTGCACCACGCTCCTGGTGTCCCCTCTGCCCAGCTCCAGGGTGCTTGGAGAGTGTCTGCAACGACCTCTGCACAAGCGTGGATTGCACTGGGAAGGAGACCTCAGCCAGCAGCAGCTTTCGGGGCGTTGCATCACCCCCAAGAGATATCCTGTAGGGACACATGGGATAGAAGCAGCAGCAGGGACAAGTGCCAGAACTGCCTAACACCTCTTTCTCCTTGTCTGTCTATTTGTGTGTTGCAGCAGTATCATCCCACCGACATCACTGGCCAGCTCAACCTCTCCGACCCCTCAGTCAGCACTGTGGTGTGACCTTCTCCCCGAGGGCCATCAGTCCTTGCCCAACACAGTAGGAAGGCACAGCCAGGACTGCCTTTCAAGGGACACTGATGGGTTCTTCCGGGTGAGGTGGGAGGAAAGCATCCTTCATCCATACACAGTGACTCCATTGTATATCTCCCTCCCTTCCTAGGCCTGCTGCCATGCTCGTGCCCCAGCAAGCACGGCAGGACCAGGACAAGGCTTGGACTTCACTGTACAGAGATAATTGCTTCCAAACAGTGCCACGATAATCAGAATTGCCACTGACTGGCTCCGTGCGAGGGGAAAGGACCGCGGAAGGCACACGGTGCCTGCTCTCCCACGGTAGCAGGGGAGAGCTGGTGCCAGACCACAAACACGTGCTTAACCTCGCAGGCTGCAGCCTTCTGAGCACACACAGCCCCTCAGACGTGTGCTCCACGTCTCCCACCACCTGGAGGGCTCCAGCGACGTGTCCACGGTCCTGAGCAGCTGGAGCAGCCAGCTCCTGGTGCGGCAGGTTGGGCGCACGTCCCTGCTGTGCCGAGTGACCCTCACGTCTGCCGCAGGGGCTGGAGGATGTGCGCTCTGCTCCTGGCAGGGGACGGAGCTAATTCTCTTCCCTCCCATCGGCCCGTGGCTGTGACTCAGTTCCCGTTCGTGGTCCGGCTGCAGCAAGAGAGTCCCCGCCCTGCAGCCCCCGCCCCCGTGCTAATCCCGGTGCTCCGGAGCCTTGGAGCGCCGCCAGCCAAGATCTCGGCTCCCACCTCTCCTGCACAGAAGACATCCCCAGGACCTGGCCGCGGCCAGCATGTAGCACTCACACAGCAGCTCTCCTGGCCAGGAATTCTCCACGGGAAATGGCTCTGGATGGTTGCACTGACCTCTACCCCAGCTCCACACTGCCTCAGCACCAGCAATGCAAGGAGAGATGCTGCTGGCTGCTCACGGCTGGCTGCGATGCTGCAGCGGCCGCCCAGCCTGTCTGCGCTGTCGGGGCACCACGGCCAGCGCCGGCGGCTCCCCTGCCACCCTCACCTGCAGCCCAAGCTTGCCAGCAGCTCCCGCGGCAGCCCCGAAGCCCCGGCCCACGGCGCTGCATCTGCCTGAACTTGGAGACGTGGGAAGCAGATCCCAGTTCGGGAGAAGGGAACCGAACGAGCCAGGCTGACGCCGGCCCTCCCCGCTCCTTCCTCCCCTCGAGCCCACACGCCCACCCTGAGCACCCTCCCCGGGGGCTCTGACAGCGGGACGGGGGCCCTGGGGCAGCGTCTGGCACAGCCCGGCTGGGGATGAGCAGCGCTGCACGGGCACGGGCAGCAGCACATCCCGTCTCCTGCCGACATGGAACACCCACCTGCAACGTGGTACCGAGCCCCAGCGGCACGAACTGCCTTCTCCCTGCCCCAGGCTGCCCCCGCGGGCAGGGTTTCCACATGGCAGCTGAGGTCTGTGAGCATCGTCCCACCGACTGCTGTGGCTCCATCAAGTTCATCTAGCTCCAGCTGAGAAATCGGACCCATTCTACTTTATACGTCAATGTTACATTAATACCGAGTTTTTGCAAGAGCTCAGTAAAGTCTAGACTGGATCATGAAGTGGTTTATTCCAGAGCTGTGTGCCTCTTTCTGTCTCTGACTGCTGGCAAAGCTGGTAGGGAGCCCTGTGGTGAATCAGAGCCTCACCCAGCCCTGCTGCAGGGTCTGCAAACAGTGGAGGGACAGGAAGGGATGGAGAAACCAGCAGGGATAAAGGGCAGGGGCTGTGGGGGAGACTGGGAGGGAAAGGGCATCCCCATTCTGGGACACCCAGGGGACAGGCAGGGTGGGGCACAGGCCTTGCAGCGAGGGGATGGGGACAGTCTGGAACAGTCCCAACACCAGCACCATGGCAGCTGGCCCTGTCCCACCTCTGTCCTGAGGAAAACAGTCCCCTGCCACTGCTGGGCTCCCCATCTCCTGGGGGCCAGTGTGGGGCCTGGCCAGCGAGGCCAGCCTGTGGGAACAGAGGCACAGAGAGGCTCCTGGGCTGCACCAAAAGGCAAATGGTGACTCCTGGGGTGGCCTGAAAGGCACCAAGAGGAATATGGTGAGTCCTGGGATGCACACAGGGGCTCCCAGGCTGCACCTAAAGGCACAGTGAAGCATATGGGGCATCCTAAATACACCCTGAGGGGCCTGGACAGCACAGGGGGCAGGGAGACGGGAAAAGGAGCACCTGGATGCCCCCAGGAAGGGGATATGCAGATCTGAGGGTGGCCTTGGGGAGCCTCCCAAAACACTGAGAGCATTTGTGGTTGGCCCGTGCTCTGCAGGGAGCTGATCTGGAAGCTGCTCCCCCCTGGCTGAGGCAGCTTGGCACCACCTTGGGGGACTCTCAGAAAATCCAAAGCGATTCCAAGAACAGAACTCCCTCTCGCTGGTCCACAGGGACATGTTTGCAACAGGGGGGTGCAGGCACCCTGGAGAGGGGCATGGATGGAGCACAGCCTGCCCAGGGCAGAGCCGGGCTGAGCTGCCTCAGTGCACCCTGCAGATGCGAGGTCTCCTCCAGCAGTGGGATTCCCGGCGCAGGCTGTGGTAGAACACGATGAGGGAGCCCATGAAGGTGCAGAAGAAGATGCTGGCAATGAAGGAGAAGGGTCCAATGATGAAGAAGATGATGTAGTGCTGGGAGGACAGCGAGGTCTCCTGGCATTGCCTGAAGGACTCATCCCCAAAGGCCATGATCGGATACTTGTTCAGCTGCTCCGGAACCCTGCACAGCAGCAAACTCTTCTCTGGAAGAGAAAAGCAGTGCTGGAGGGCACACAGAGCAGGTGCCAAGGACAGGGGGGTTGGCAGGTCTGCGTGGGTCAGATGGCACCAGGGCAGGAGGACAGGTGCCAGGGTCACCAAGATCACTCGTGTCAGGATACAAAGAAGGGGAACTGTGAGGTTCAGGACTCATCTGCGTGGGATGGGATGGGATGGGATGGGAGGTGGGCACAGTGCTGGGGGGAGCACAGGAAGATGGGTTTGGGGCAGGATGGCAGATGGGGCAGGCAAGGGGGAGGGACTGGCTCCCAGAAGACAGGTGTGGGGAGCGGGGAGCAGTGAGCAGCCAGCCTGGAGATGCCACAGAAGGTCCCAGCCAGCACAAGTGCAGTCCCACATCTGAGCTGGAAGCAAGCAGGAGAGGGCAGCAGTGGTGGGAGAGGCCTTGCTGGCAGAGCTGTCTTTCCCTGGGGCTCATGGGGGAAGAAATGCAGGATCAGAACCAGGTTCATGAAGGCTTTGGGGAAGGGGCTGACAGCACTGCACCCTGGACGGGCCAGCAGTGATGAGCACCCTGACACACGGGCTCCGCCTGCCCCCTCAGGTGCCGTGTGGCAGGACTGGTGCCCCTGCTAGGGACAGCGCTGGGTGCCCGTCACTGGGACATTGCCCAGCCCTCCTTTCCAGGCAATCCCTGCTGGTGACCAGAACCAAAATGTGGGCACCAGCTAAGGTATATCCACCCAAGCAGCCAGAGGAGCTGGCATGACCTAAGGACAGGTTCTGGGGAACCTCACCCCCAGGGCGCTGACCACCCGAGCCCTCGGCCAGCTGGCAGCCAGGGTGCTGGGTCCTGCCTCAGCCCTGGCAGGGTGACCAGCCAGTGGAGCGGGCGGGGGGCTTGGGGACACAGGCCTCTGGGCACTCACCTCGCACTTTCTCCCTGTTGTGGCTGAGCCAGCGCCAGAGGGGCAGGATGCCGCAGCTGCACACCCAGGGGTTGTCCTGCAGCAGAAGCGCTCGGAGCTGGGGCAAGGCGCCCGGCACCCCGGGCTCCAGCTCCCCCAGCCTGTTGCTGCCCAAGTTGAGTGTGGCCAGGCTGGTGAGGGGCAGGAAGGTCTCGGGGGTCAGCACAGTGAGGTGGTTGTGGCTGAGGTCCAGCTCCTGCAGCGCCCCGAGCCCCAGCAGCGCCCGGCCGTGGATCAGCTCCAGGCGGTTGTGGGCCAGGCTGAGCAGCCGCAGCCCCGGCAGCGCCGGGAAGGAGCGCGGCCCCAGCACGGTGATGAAGTTGTAGCCGAGCCACAGGCTGCTGGTGTTGGTCGAGAGGCTCCAGGGCACCTCGCGAAGGCCCCGCTCGCTGCAGTCCGCCTCTCCCGGGGCGCAGCGGCAGGCGGCCGGGCAGGCTGGCGAGGGCGGAGGGCACAGGAGCAGCAGCAGGGCCAGCACGGGGCCGGGGACCCTCCGGCAGCCCATGGCCGCCCCCTGAGGCACAGAGGACTCCCCGAGCCGCTGTGCTGGGATTGCCCCGCGGGCAGGTCCCCTAGAGCCCCACGCCTTGCCCTGCCCGGCTGAGCCCGGCGGGGCTGGCTGGAGGTGCTGGGCAGCGCTCGGCTCCCTGCAGCCGCTCGCGTTCATTCCCCTGCTCACCCGGCTGCAAACCTGCACCGGGCTCTGCTCGCGGACCCGGTTTTCCTCGGGGTGGAGCTGCACTTTTTTCAGCAAATATTTTTGCAATGATGCTTGCCCTGCCAGGTGTGGAACCCTGCCCACGTCCCTCCCTCCAGCAGGCACCGCTCCAGCCAGGTAAGCAGCCAGCTCTGCGTGGCCTGGGATTAACTGCTCATGTGTGCTGCAGGCTGGAGAGCTGGAAATCAGCAAATCCAGATCCATCCCTAAGCCTCCATCCCCCCCCAGGGACATCCCCCATGGTCAGGAGGGGTACAGCCAGGTACAGAGGGGTGTATGGGCCCAGGACCCCCGTAAGTGGCTGGGTTACTGGGACAGAACATAAGTGGGACAAAATCATATCATTTGCAGGTCTTACCCCATCAGATGTGCTGTCCCACCATGCCCAGAGGTTCTCAGTGGGGAGCTGTGCTGGGAGCCACAGCCTACCCTGCCCTGCCCAGCCCAGCCCAGCCCAGCCCTTGTCCCAGCCCTGTTAGCCCCTGGCAGGAGACCACCAGCCATGCCAAAGTGAGGAGGGCTGGGACAAGATCCCATGGGCCACTCTCCTCCTTTCCAGAAGGGACACGCATCTGTGTGCACACAAAGGGTGACCCAGGAGCCCTCCCCATGAGAAGCATGGCAAAGGTGAGCTTGCTGGGCTGCAGCCACCCCGAACTGGTTTGCCCTCACCCCGGCGTGGCAGTGCCAGTTCCATGGGGCTCAAAGTCTGCCCCCACTCTGTTTACACCCGGTCCGCTTCAAAGCCACCCAAAGCCTGGCCGCTGGAGGCTGGG
Source organism: Eulacestoma nigropectus (assembly GCA_013397775.1). Taxonomy (NCBI): domain Eukaryota; kingdom Metazoa; phylum Chordata; class Aves; order Passeriformes; genus Eulacestoma; species Eulacestoma nigropectus. The sequence continues at coordinate 1,313,967 of VZTE01000108.1, forward strand.
GAGGAGAGGTGTCACCTCCCAGTGCCACTGCCCCTGGCAGAGCTCAGTGGGGACTGGGGGACCAGGGGACATGCCTGGCAGCACCTCGTCCCACTTACAGCCAGACCGGGGGCCCGGAGCAGGGACACTGTCACCACTCACACCCTCACAGCCCCTGTCCCATCAGGACCCCAGTGGCCAAGGGGCTGGATGGGTAGCAAGGCAGGGCACAGCTGCACCCCAGGCCAAGGCCAGGATGTTCCCAAATCTGGGACAGAAGCAGCAGGCAGAGGGTTTATTAATAGCATCCCGAGGAGCTTTGGTTTATTTATCTATCCTGCAGCAAACTCGGTTTGCTGCATTAATCCCCATCTGGAAATAATTCAGAGGAATCCTCCAGCCCAGCCCAGCCCCAGGGCAAGGGCACAAACCCACTGCCATGTGGAGCTGCAGCACCAGCTCATCCCATCCGCAGCCACAGGCTGGATGGAGACCTGGATTTTGAGGGAGCTCTGTCCCAAAATGCTCTTCCTCCCCAGGAGATGTACTGCCCACTGCAGGGGGACATCCAGGGAGGAACAAAGCAAGGCCCAAGCCCCCCAGAGCGGTTCTGGTGCTGGGGGGAGGCAAGGACGCAGGGGACGTGGGATGTGGGACAGGGAGCCATGGGTTTGGTCACCCGGCACTGTTGAAAAGCTGTGACACAGAGGAGCTGGGCTGAGCACAGAGCTGCACTGAGCTGTGCCTGGGGAAGGGATGGGCCCTTCCCACACTCCTCCCACCACCCCACGCTGTGTTTGGGGAGAAATAGAGGGGAAGGTGCATTAGGACTCAGTGACAGCTCTTACCCATTCCCTGAAGGCTTTAATTTCTTGCATGTTCCCAGATAATTAAAGGTCCAAGGCAGGACTCACATGGAATTTCTGAACCACACCACACTTCTGTCTGCCCTGGGGCACCCCGGGTTTATTCTTCTGAGAACATCTCAGCCGGGACTTTTTTATGGCAGGTGACACCAAGTGGCAGAATTGTGCATGAGCTCTGTGCAGGGCCGGGTGCTGTCCAGCCCTGGCCCCCAGCACAGGGAACATCCGAGCACCAGGGCTGCCCAGAAGACACAAGGTCCCTGCCAGCCCCAGGGAGGCACAGGCTGGGGTCCCTGCTGAGCCCTGTGGGGGTTCCTGGTGCTGGGGTATTGCAAGATCTCATAAACCACATGGAAAACGGATGCAGAAAATGGGCCCTGAGGAAGAACTGCAAGAGCTGCCCGGGCAACACCAAGCCCTGCCCAAGAGCCATTTCAGTGCCACCCTGTGCACCCCAGCGCTCCCTGTTTGGCCCCTCTTAACCCAGACCAGCTCTTGTCCTTGCACCCTGGTGTGGGGTCAGGCAGGGGAAGCAGGGGAAGCCATGCAGGCAGCAGGGCACAGCTGGAAAAACAGCAGCAGGGCTTGTGTGTGCCTGTGTGTGAGGAGAGGGCCAGGCAGGAAAAGCCAAACCCGGCAGGAGCCACAGAGCACAAGGCCAAGCAGGAGCTTCCTGGAGCTCAGCTCTGCTCCCACACCGGAGCAAGGTAGCTGGAGCAACGTCAGAGGTTTCCTAACAACTCTGACATCCTCTGTTTCACCGTCCTGCTCTCCCAATGCCAAAATTTCTCATGCAAGTGGCCAGCAGAGCAAACACTCCCAGCACAGCAATCCGGCAGGGCAGGCCACCTCTCCCCCCACCCGCCCTGGGCCAGCCCCAGGCTTGCCAACAAACATGACCAGGATGTGCAGCCCAGCAGGGCCAAGAGTGTCTTTAACAGACGGGAAGCTCTCAAGGTGCTGGACGCTCCCCACGGCAGTGCCAGGCCCCTGTCCCCTGCCTGAGGGAAGCTCAGTGTCACTGTCCTTGCTGCAGAGCCACATGCATGGGGCCACAGAGCATGAGCCAGCCCATGCTCAGGGACCAGGGAACATCCAGACCAGGTTTCTGAGCAGTCAGCAGGGCAGGATGAGGGGGTGGGAGCCTCTTCATCCCCTGCTGCTGCACCCCAAATCCCGACAGGATCCTCAGCAAGCCCTGCCCAGGCTGAAGCCCTTCCTAAGCCGCCAGCACAGCCCCACCACTGCAGCCCACACGTGGGTCTGAGGTGCGGCAGAGGTCCCCAAAAGTAGTCCCAGGCTGTCCGCGGGAGCTCAGCCGCGCCGGCAGCCCCGGCTCAGCTCTCGAAGGCCGCGGTGACCCCGCAGCACAGGCACTGCCGGCAGCAGCCGCGCCGGGGGAACAGCGCCGGGGGCAGCGGCTCCGGGCACAGCCCCGCCGGCTGCTCGGTCACCGCCTGCTCCTTGCACGAGCCCTTGGCGGGCAGAGAGGGCGGGCACCTGCCGGCCACCCGCGGCTGCTCCTTGTCCGCCTTGACGGCCAGGAAGGTGGCCAGGTCGAGGTCGAGCATGGTGACCCCGCCGCGCGGCGTGGGCGTGTTCTGGCGACACTGCGGGCAGGGGATCCAGCGCTGCTCGTTGGTGACGGCGTCCAGGCGCTTCAGGCAGGCCTGGCAGAAGGTGTGGCCGCAGTAGAGGCGCCGCGGCAGCCGCACGCCCAGGTCGTAGGAGGAGTAGCAGATGATGCACTCGGCGCGCTGGCTGCCCCGGCTCGGGCTGCGCAAGTGCTCCCCGACACACGGCCCCGCATCCTCCGCCCGGGGGCTGCCACCGGCCCGGGACATGCTGGGGAGGGGGCGAGAGGAGGCGTCAGGCCGTGGCTGGGGAGGGGGCACAGGGGTGGGGTGTCACCTCCGAGCGCACCCGACGTGCGGGAGAGACGGGGAGCAGTCCCCGTGGTGGTTCCCAGGAGCAGCAGGATCTCTGCCCGACATCCCTGCCCGCTGCCTGCCCGCCCCGGGCCCAGCCCTGCCTGGAAGAGCAGGACGCTGCCACTGCAGTGGGTTGTCCCTGCATGCCTCGGGGATGTGTTTTTCCCAGTGGGAGCTCTGCAGGGAATACGGGCTGGCCAGAACTCAGCAGCCTGCTCAGGGTGTGGCCTGGGACATGGGGTGAGCAGGAGTGAGGTGGCTGGGTGGGCCAGGAACAGCACTTGGGGACCAGGCAGTGGCACCGCTCCTCCTCAGCCCTGGGCTGTTCTGGCACAGCTGTGGGCAGCAGGGGGTGGGCACAAAGGCTCGTGGGGAGGGGTCCGAGGGGGTCCACCCTCCTCTCAGGTGGGGTCTGGTACCCACCGGCAGATTTGCAAACTTCTCCTGGAGGCCACCAAGACTCTGTTCCCTTTCCTTAGGTGACCCCAAGTGTTTTGGTGCACACGGGTACCCCTCTCCTCCCTTCCTCCCAATTCCCCCATCCCTACCTGTCCTGAGATGCTTCCCAGGGCCTCAGGGTTGGTGGCAGAAGAGCTGTGCTGTCCCGGGGGGCTGCGGCAGTCCTGTGGGGAGCATCGAGGGGCTGAGCTGCCAGCGGCTCCCCAACCAGGTCCCTGTGGCTGCTAGCGGCCGTGGCAGTGGGCAGGGGCTCACCTTTCAGGGACAGGTGCTATTGGATCTGCTGCAGGGAAGCCAAACCCGGCAGATTGGGTTACAAGCACCTGGGTAACAAAGACCTTTGAAATCTAAGCCCAGGAATGGTCATTAACCACCAGCCTGTGCTTCATTAACAGAAGGAGCCGTCTCTGTGAGGCCAAGGAGCTCTGGGCCCCACCGTGGGCAGAGGGCTTGGACGTCATCTGGACCGGGACAGCAGCAACAGAATCTTCCACGTCCTGGGCCACCCTTCACAGCCAAGAACATTCGGACAGACCTTGGCCAGCGGAGACCCCGTCGCACTCCAACCACACATCCCCAGGTGGTCCAGGCTGCGGGGACGGCGGTGATGGGAGCTGGAGGGCACGGGGGGGTGGCGGGGCTGGGGCTGGTGCAGAGACACCGGGGCTGGGCCTGGTCCGGGCTGGCAGTGCCCACGCGGGGGTGGTGCTCCCACCTGGAGCCCGGGGGTGACGTGTCCGTGACCGGCCCCTGCCCTGCCCTTCCCTGTGGGGCTGCGGGCTCTGGCCTTGGGGGCTGAGTTACCAATGCTCAGCATCAGGCTGAGGACACCCCAGCACCCCACGGGGACCCCTGCAAGGCTCATGGCAGTGCATGACCCAGGGGAGGCGACAGCGCCGGGGAAGTGCCAGACTCTGTCCCCACAGCTGCCCGTGGTCCAGCGGCAACGTCCCAGCCTGGCATGGAGGGTGCTGCATGAAGGGAGTGTGGAAGGGGGACAGATCCTGGACCCAGGATCCTGGAGGAGAAAAGCCCATCCTGGAGGCGGGGCAGGACAGCCGGCAGCATTCCTGCGAGGAGCAGGAGAGGGCAGCAGCTCCCACTGCAGGCAGGAGCAGGGCTCGCCCGTGCTGCCTCCTTCCTTGCTGGGCACCCCAGTTCAGCACAGGCAGGGTTTGGGGAGCCCTTGGTGACAGGGGCTGTGCATCTGCCAAAATCCCACCTGGATCCAGGAACAGGGAATCATGGAATCATTAAGGCTGGAAAATATCTTTAAAATCATCGAGTCCGATGTCAACCCAGCACCCCCACCACGTTCACCACTAACCCACGTCCCCAAGTGCCACATCCACACACTTTTTGAACACTTCCAGGGATGGTGACTCCACCACTGCCCTGGGCAGCCTGTGCTTTACAGCCCTCTCAGTGAAAAGTTTTTCCCTAATATCCAACCTAAACCTCCCCTGGCACAACCTGAGGCCATTTCCTCTCATCCTGTCACTTGTTACTTAGGAACAGAGACCAATCTTCACCTCACTACAACTCCTTTCAGGGAGCTGTGTGGAGCGATAAGGTCTCCCCTCAGGGAAGGCAGATCTGCAATCAGCAGCGACACTCATGGATGGGAAACGTGTTTTCCTCTTACCAGGGCTCATCCCCGGGCGCTGCAGGGACCTTCGGCACCGCGGGGTGGGGAGCGGCACCCTCGGGGAGAGCAAAGGTCCGATCGGGATGAGCCAGAGCCCTGCACCACCACCCACGCTGCAGAGGCAGGAGGTGGCGGTCACCCAGCACCACCCTCCGCACCCCTGGGCACCTTGGGGAGATGAACACACCCCGGGAGCACCCCTGGGCCTCTGCACGCAGCTGCCCGGCTCACCAGAGCCCTGCCGCTGTCTGGGGCAGCCCGCACCCTCCCCTGCTCGCCCCCACTCTCCTGCTGCTCCAGTTTAATCATTGCCCGGCTGGCTGGTAGGCCGTGCCCGGCCGCTGCCGCCGTGTTTGCCATCGCCGCGGGGCTGGGCAGAGCGAAGGGCAGCGGTGACACACGGCGGATGCTGCGCCGTGCCCTGCCCTGCCCGCGCCCCCCGCTCGTACCGGCCTGGGCTCTGCCCGGGGCTCCGGCACCCCTGGGGGTAGTTTTCCGTGCCCAGGCCGCGGTGTCCCGCAGAGCCCCGGGGCAGCCCCCGCCCTGCGGGCTCCGGCCGTGACGCGTCCCCCGCGCCGGGGCAGGGCTGCGGCCGGGACGCGACGGCAAACACGGCGCGGATCCGCCCATCCCCGCCGCCGAGGTCTGGGCAGGGCGGACAAGGGAGCTCCTTGTGCAGCGGGCAGCGTGGGCTGTGGCCCTGCCGGCCTCCCCTGCGAGCCGCCCACCGCCCTGGGACCTGGGCCAGGCAGCGGGCGGGACGGCCAAGCCCACAGGGCCAAACCTCTGCCGAGCCACTGCCACCCCAGCCCAGACTGGCCCGGGAGGGTGGGATTTCAAGAGCGGTGGGCTTCCAGGCAGCCGTAGGCTCCTGGTGGTGGGCTCCCAGCAGTGGTGGGCTCCAGGGGTTGTAGGCTTCCAGTAGGATCTCAGTGTGGTGGCATCCAGGCAATGCTGGGCACCCAGTGCTTGTGGGGTCTCGTGCAGGTGGGCTCCAAGCGGTGGCAAATTCCAAGCCATGGTGGGCTCCCACTGCTGCTGGACTCCCGGGAGGGTCACAGCCAGCCCGAGCAGTGCCCCAGCTGGCCCAGCCAGGAACTTCCCTTCTCCAGGCCCTTCCTCAGCCTCTCCCAAAGACTCACGAAGTCTTTCCAGACAGGACAGTCACCCAGCTTGGCAAGACTGGGCTGAGCACCAGCCAGTGTCCCCAGACAGGCAGGAGCAGCCTGTACTGGGAACGCCTGGGCACTGTCGGACCCAGGCTGGCAGCAGGGCACCAGGTAGCAGCCAAAGAGCTCAGCGAGAGCTGCTGCTGCCACGAGTCAGCAGGGCAACAGTTAAGCCTGGTTTGGAGGCGTTAGCACTGCCCTTACACACCCGCCAGGGAAGGCAAGAAGCGACACCGGAATCCCAGAACAGCCAGGGCGGAGGGAAGAGGCACACCTTGGCAGGGCAGGAGAAGGCTGTAATTTTATTTGCAGCACCCTGAAGTCATCTGCAAACACGGGCACTCCTCCCAGCCCCTGCTCCCGCATACCAGGCGGTTCTGCAGCAGCCACGGAGCAGCTGCCGCCTGGCAGAGCGGCTGTCCTCGGGACGCCAGCTCCAGGGAGGGCTGCCAGCACCACGGAGGGACGTCAACACCGCGGCGGGACACCAGCACAACAGCGGGCTTGTTCCAGGTCGACGGCAGCAGCCCCGGCCGAAAGCCCAGCCTGGAGGCGCCCCAGCACACTGGAAAGAGCCAGCAGGCTCCTCCCGCCTTTCTCCAAGCCCAGCGAATTGCAAAAGGCGAATGCGGGGGCTCTGCGTCCCCAGCAAGGTGCCCCAGTGCTGCCCCACTGCTGGAGCTGGACCAGCCCTCTGCACTGGACTCGGCTCTGGGATGCCAGTGGGGCGAGAGGTTGTGCCCAGCACCCCACAAGCCTGGCAGGAGGAACAGAACGGGGCTGGGGGTTTCCCGGCACCGGGATGTTAACGCCCACATCCATGCTGTGCTATCAGGTGCTGCCCTGGAGCACGGCCCAGCGCTCTGCCGTGCTTTGGCTGTCTTTCCTGTCTCCGTCCCTCTGTCCATGGGCAGTGTGGTGAGGAGGAGCAGGACCCGGATGGAGCTTGGTGCAGGGTGCCAGCAGCATCCTACCGTGGTGCTGTGGGAGGGGGAACAACTCACTTCGGGGGGAGGGAGGACCTCGTTCCAGCTGGAGGCTCGTCCCTGGCTCCTCTCCACTGCTCCAAGACAGTGACAACGATGTCCTCCTCTGCCACGCACGCAGGGCTGCCAGCACCCAAACCCACCCGCTGGCACGTGGACACTGCCCGCACCTTCCCGGGGTGAGGTTTCCCAGCACGGGGAGGCTGGCAGGGGCGCTGTGCAGGGCTGCAGGCTCACAGCGCTGCCCCATCCCCAGTGCAGTCACTTCTCGGTGACATCTGTCCCGGCACACATCATCCTCAGGGCTCCCGGGCCCCGCTGCCCGCCCGGCAGGTGCCCACCACCGGCACGTCCGGCTGCAGAGTTCACGGGTGAAAAGCAACGTCAGAGTCCAGCCAGTGCCAGCTGCCAGCTCCGCCAGATGCCAGGGCAGCTTCCCGGGGTGCCCAGGCCAGCAGCCGCGTCCCTGTGGGGTCACCTGGCCCCATCCCATGGCCAGCACATCCCGTGGGTGCAGGGAGGACCCTTAGGAGACAACACAGCAGCACTTTGGGCAGCAGGAGCAGCACCTGCAGCAGCCACATCGCCTGCCAGCCCCCCGCTCCGGGCCCTTGGGTGGCTTGTCCAGGGTCACGGTGTAGAAGGAGGCGGATGATTCCCCGTTGGGCATCCTCAGGCTGGCATAGGGGTTGTAGGGACGGGCCCAGGACTTGTCTGTGGCGATGGTCGGGCTGTTCCAGCCGTTAGCAAGGTCTGTCTGGTCCTCCACGCCGTAGGCGGGCACGGCCGCGGGGTTGGCGATGATGGTGGGCTCATCCCTCAGGTAGCGCGTGATGAAGCTCTGCTGGAACTGCTCCCGTGGGATGTTGACGCTGGCGTAGGGGTTCTCCACGGTGATCCCACGATCCATCTCCCTGCCCCTCATCAGCACGTGTGGCCTGTCTGGCACTGCCCACCCCCTGTGGGACAGAGACCCCGTCACCCCGGGGTGTGGGGGTGTCAGTGCTGGGGTTGCTCTCACAGCAGGGGAAGGGGAAAGGACCCTCGGCAGACTCCACTGGGTTGGGTGCAGGGTGCAGAGCTGTGCTCCCCACTCCCTGCCAGTTCCAAGGGACCCCGACACGTTGCACATGGACCCCCCAGAGCCAGGAGGGGAGGCAGAAGAGGGGGTGCAGGAGGTGAGCAGGACACTGGGGGGGGCAGGAGGGGGTGCTGGGTGGGACACAGAGTGCAGGCAGGGCAGAGGGGTGGGGTAGGAATTTCTCGGGGGAC
>VZTE01000108.1:1322551-1335948 GCA_013397775.1 Eulacestoma nigropectus
AGGGCACGGGCAGGGTGGGGGCAGCGATCCCCCGGTACTCACTGAGCGCGCGGCTCCGGCCGCTGCGGGGCCGCTCTGCCCCGGCTGCGCTTCCTCCTGCACGGACCGCCCCGAGCGGCGCCGCCCCGAGCGACCGACAGACAGACGGACCGGCCTGGAGATACCGGGGCAAGAACACCTCACACCCAGCACCCACCGCCCAGCCCCAACACCAACCGACAGCCCCAGCCCACACCGGCACTGGACACTGGCACAAGGCAGGGGCCACAAGGAGCTGTGCACCGATACCAGGCACTGGACAATGTGCGCTTGGCACTGGGCGCCTGGCAGTGGACAGGGGCACTGGTCGGGAGGCACTGGGACCAGAACTGGACAGGGACACTTGGCACCGGACAGGGGCACGGGGCAATGGGAGATGGGCACTGGACAGAGGCGTTTGGCATCAGGTAAGGCCACCCGTACTGAGGCACCAAACCAGCACCAGCCACTGGTACCAGGAACTGGGCACCAGCAGTGGATACCAGTACCAGCATGGGCACTGGTACTGGGCATTGGCACCAGCACCACACAGTGCACGGTGAACACCACACAGCAGGCAGCGCCACCATGCACTGTCACCACTGCCAGGACCGGGCACTGACACCAGTACAGGCACCAGTACCATCCACTGGCACCAGCACCAGCACTGTGTGCCGTACTCTGGGCACTGAGCTCCAGCACTGAGCTCCAGCAATTGGCACTGGACCAGCACTGGCACCACACTGGTTCTGGGCAGCAGGCAGGGACTGGGAGGGGAGCCCTGCACTCCACACGTCTGTGGGAACCAGAAAACCCCAAGTGCCAGGCACTGGGCAGAGAGCACCAAGCACCATGCACAGGTCCTGAGCACTGCGCAGGGGACACCAGGTTTGCACCCTCTGGCAGCCCCCAGACCACCCTGCCAGGCTCTGCCTGCCCCCATGGGCATCCAGGGGTCCCACACCCCCTGCCTGGCTGTGTCCGACCTCTCCATTCCTGAGACCCCAGTGCCAGGGCTCTGCTGGGGTCCCCATCCCTTCACCAGCTTGGTTGTGGTGTCACCTTGTGCCCCCCAACAGGACTCTTCCAGGGTGGGTTCGGGGGGTCACCCCCAGGGCAGTGCTGGATGGTGGCACACACGAGGCTGGGTGGAGTGAGGACGTGGCTGTGCTAGGGCAAGGAGAGGGGTGCTGGCACCTGTGCCAGTCCCTGGCACCAGAAGTGCTGCACAAGGAAAGATGCAAACTCTCAGCACCCTCCGGCCCACCCCAACTGTGTCCCTGCCGTGAGACCCTGCTGTGTTGTCCTCAGCCACTGGAACTCTTCCCATCCCTTGGGGCCCCCGGAAGTGGCTTGTGCAGAGCTCCAACCCTTTCCCACAAGCAGAACCTGTCCCCTCCGTGAGCCTCAGGGATGATGGGACAGCATCCTCCTGGACAGGCTGGGGACAGGTGCCCCGAACTGCAGCTCAGTCCTCCTGGGACTGGATTACATTCCCACACACTTTGCAAAGGGAAAAGCTACTTCCTTCTGGCCACCCTTCTGACAACAGGAAACATTGCTCGCCTGCCTTGAGGAGCAGGGGCTGCCCAGGCCAGCCCCTTGGCACTCCTGGAACGGCGCTGAGAGCCGGCCTGCCCCTGGCAGCGCTGCCCCTGGCGTGAAGCTGCCAGCACCTGCCTGCAAATCCCCGGCTGCCCTGCCTCCCCTCTGTGGCTGATCCCTCTGTCCCGGAGCCTGCTGGGCTGGCAGCTCCCAGAGTGTGGTTTCCCTGTAAAGAGACTCAGCGAGCTTCCAGGTGGTGGAGGGAGAGGCAGATGGAGGCCTGGGATTTTCTGAGGGAAGAAGCTGACCCTCCTCTGGCCAGTTCTAGCATCGAGAGAGGGGCCTCGTGCACTTCCGTGCCTCAGTTTCCCCTCCGAGGACTTGAGAGTGGGGGTGCAGCAGAGCACGTGTTGTGAGAAATCAGCATCACAGCACACAGCTCTGGGGTTTGAAAGGGGCAGAACTCCTGCACAGACCCCTCAGGGCCGTTCTGCCACCGCAGGGTCACCTGGAGGAGAGCCACCAGCAGCCCCTGTCCCTTCACTGGGCCTCGCTGCTGCCCGGTTTTCCCATCTTGAGCTGTTTCCCCAGAGAAAAACTCATCTATTTGGCTAAGCAGGGATAGAAAAAGAGGCGTCCTCCGCCCAGGTACCCTGCGGTAACCCCAGCCCTGCCTGCCCGTGGCCGGCGCGTCCCTGCTCGCACAGGGGATGTCGCTGTGGCTCTCTCCAGCAGCGCCTTTCCCTTCCTCGCAGTGCCTCAGGAGTGGCTGGGTTTGTCTTTTAGCCCCAGATTTCCATGCGCAGCCCTGTTCCTGAGCAGCTCTGCTCGTGCGAGGCTGCACGTCGGGCACAGCCCGGGTCTGGGGGACCCTGAGAGCCTGCAGCCCCCGTCTCCCCAGCTCCTTCCCTCTCCCAAAGGGGCTCCCGCACGAAGGTCACCTCATAGAATTTCGGGCATTTTCGGGTGGGGACATCCCGCACGCTGCTGCCCGGGGCTGCAGCCCCCACGCAGCCGCTCGGAGCAGGGTGTCAGCTGGGATCTGAGGTGTCTCCACGCCGGGGATGTCTCTCAGCTCTCTCAGCATCCAGACGTAGCCGCTCCCATCTCGCGGGCACCTCCTGGATACTCTCACTCCCTGCACGGCAGATCTGTGGCAGCCCCAGCTGAGGAGAGTTCTCACCAGCCAGGAGCAGCAACCCCTAATCTGGAGCCTGAAGTTCAAACATTTCAGTTCTTGCCAAGAAATTCTCCAAACTGAGCTCCAAGGGCCACATCCAGCAATGCTGATCCTTGGAGGGTTTATAGATGATGGAGGATCCTCAGGCAGAAAAGTTGCTGCACCAAAGCTCAAGCTGCTGGTTTGGAGTTGTCCCATGTGGGATTCCCCGAGCTGGGAGCAGGCAGGTGCTGCAGAGCTGTGCCCCCCTTGAGTAAATGGAGGAGCTGAACTGGTGGGAGGCTCTTTGTGGCTTAAACCCAGCCTGATTTCCTGTAATTGTTTGCAGGAGGGAAAGAAATAAACAGAAAAAAACAACCAAAAGCTCAATGCCCACCCTGGAGCTGTCTCGTGATGGGGGCTGATGGAGAGGGAGGTCCTCAGAGATGCCAAGCTGCTTCCAGAGGAATGGTGGTTTGAGGAGGAGCCTGGGAAAACCAGGAGAAAGAGGGGGAAAAGCCAACCTTCGCTTTCCCGTTTTTTTTTTTCACTGGCTCACGAACATGCTGGAAGCCTGAAAATGAGTGGGCAGCGCCGTGGAGGGAGCTGTGCCTGGGCTCCCAGCATGGGCTGCAGGTGCTGCAGGGGCAGGAGCATCCCCAGCCGTGGGACACCAGCCAGGAGGAAAGTGCTGGCTCAGGAATTCCTCAATCCCAATCCACGAGTTCTGGCCTCCTCCCAGCCGTACCACGGCAGGGCACGCACAGCCCCGGACCCTGCGGGACCCAGCACAAGCTGCTGGGAGTTTTTGCAGGATACCAGTGACTGCAGGGATCCCCTGGGGTGCCTCAGCTCGCTGGTGCTTCACACACAGCAAAAGGGACATTTATTTCATTTAAAAAACCCCAAACAAACCAGAAAGCCACAAGCACGTCCTGTTCCTCGGCCTCTTTCTGCTGGGGACAGGTATCTGTATGGCATCCCAGCGGCGGAGCTTTCACAGTTCCAGCTCCTCCCAGGACTCTCCCAGGCACCAGCAATAAAAACCTCCTGACTAGGGCCCGTTTTAAGCGTTTTCCTCGGCTCCCGGGCGCTGCAGTGCCTGGCGCGGGCACAGGAGGGTGGTGATGCTCTTCCCAGCCTGTCAGTGCCGGAGGATGATGAAGGGCGACGCTTCCTACAGGGAAAGGTTTTGCCACCAGCCGAGGGGGCAGCTCGGTGAGCCCCCAGTGCAGACGGTGGCCGCTCACCAAACCTTGGGGGGGCCGAAAGCTTCGCTGAAGCTCGGGAGAGCCCGTGGGTGGCCGCTGTGCGGAAAGGACGCAGGGACGGGTTGGGCCAGTGCAGGGATGGGAGGGCAACCCCCAAATTCAGGCTGTGTGAAACACGTGCGGGACGATTCCCTTCGGGACATCACAAGCCTCCCGCCGTGGAGCACAGCTGTGCGAGGTTTTCTTCAAGGCTTTTACCTTAATCCTCAGCTGCCTCATTAAAATCAGAGTGAGGCCCGGGGGTACGGAAGGAAAGATGACAGGGAGTGGGAGGCGCCAGTGGGGTGAGCATCCCCTGAGGATCACCAGCACCAGGGCTCAGTAGGACACCCACTGACGGGGGGGCTGGGGGCTGTGGGAATGAGGGTGCCGTGGAGGGGACCCCACTGATGCAGGTCTGAGGGGCAATGCAGGGAGCACAGAGCAGGACCCAGGGATGAAGCTGCCAGAGACGGGGGGTTTGGGGGCTCATGGAAGCTGCAGGATTTGGTGCTCTGTGCCTTTCAGCAGCTCAGCCCCTCACTGGCACCCCAGGGTGGGACATCCCAACACAAAATCCAGCCCGTGTCCCCAGGCCCGTGCTCAGCATCCCACGTGCAGAAACCCTGCCCTGCTTGTCTCCACGTCTGCCCAGGGCGTGCAAGGAGTTGCCACAGTTCTCGTTTCCCTCTCAGGAATGTGTCCCAAAGGATGGCAGCAGCTTTTAAAGCCAAACGGAGCCTGGAAGTGACCTACCAAAGCTGCTCGGTGGGAGGGATTTCCTGTGGGGCCAGAAGGGGTCCCGTCCCTCGGGTCAGTACCTGGGTGCGCACACTGGGCTGCCCCGGCCCCGGCACGCATCCTCCAGCAGGCCAGATCCTGCTCTCCGTGCCAGCTCCTGGCACTCAGCTCTGTGGGGAGGGGCAGCACAGGCTCCTCTGCAGAAGCCTCCCGAGGCCCTGCTGCTCCCCCCGCAGCGCAGCACAGCCCCGAAAGGGCCGGCAGCTCCTCAGATCCGACAGCGTCCCTTGCCAGCTCCCTGCTGCTCGCGCTGCGCTCTCCCGATGTGACATCTCAGCCGCCCTGCAGGCTCACCAGTGGGGACAGGGATGCGCAGCTGGGGCACACGGGCTCGTGTCCCTCTGCACTGGCCCTGCCCGGCCCTCCTGGCGCCCGCGGGGCCAGGGACGCTGCAGAGGCACCTCCGCGGTGCCCGGTGTGCCGGGGCCGCTCGGAGCCTGCGCTCCTGTCAGACACACGTGCTGGGATGCTGAGCTGCAGAGCCCAAAGCTTTTCCAGCTTAACGCCGGGCTCTTCCCCTGGCAAGCGGATGCCGTGCTCCTCAAGGATGACGCGTTGGATCCGTAACCCAGTGTCCAGGCTGGCATGGCCACACCGACATCACAGGAGTCGGCCGGCGCCTGGCCCGCTGCCGGCCTCTCCCCGGGCCGCAGGAACCAGAGAGGAGCCGGTTTCCTTATCGCCCTCCCGCAGCCCCCCTCCGTCCCTCTCCCCTGCGGCTCCCTGCCCGGCCGCCCCCGGGTCACACCGGGGCTTGGCAGCGGCGCGGGGGAAGCGAGCATTGTGGCTGCCCACTGCGGCCCGGCTGGAGGAGAAAGCAAGGATTTCCTGGCCTGGAGCAAGTCCTTCCCGTCTCCTCCCAGCTGCCGAGTGCTTTGGGGCTCGGGGTGGGCTGTTCCCAACAGGCTTTGGACCAGAAGCCAGGGGCTGCCCCTGCCTGGAGCTGCTGCCGAATGTGCGAGGAAGCAGGAGGCAGCTCGGATCCGGGCGCTTCTACTGGCAGTGCCAGAACTCCCCCTCTGCTCCATCCTACCCGTAAACAAAATCCCTGCTCGGGCAGAGCCTCTGGCCAGCACGGAGATGTTCCCCTTGCTACTCGTGCATTCTCACCCACAACGTGCCACGGGGGCAGTGGCAGCAGGGTGGCCTTGTGCCATCGCACAGGGACTTTAGGAAGGACAATGCGCCCGTTGCCAAGCTCAGCCCAGCCCCATGACGGGTCGATGCTGTGGGATCTGTGTCCACGGGCCATAACCTGCATGTCCCGGTGCGGAACCGGGCAGCAGCAAACAGCCCGGGATGCCTTCCAAGGCTAAACGCTCACACAAACACCTGGAAAAGGGGCTGTAAGAGCCCCAGCTGGGACGCGGGGTTGGGCAGCTCACATATACAGCCACGTTTCTTCCTGCTCAAATGTCACTTCTCCTTCCTGCGGAGGGAGCAGCCGAGGCGGGGGCAGCTGCTGCTTCCACCCTCGCAGGTTCCTGAGCAGCCGCGTGGGCGATGCCGCAGCTTCCGCCGTGCCACGACCTCGTGCAGTGACTGCACCTGCCGGTGGTTTCTCTAGGACAAGGGCTGGTTTCCTGCTCTATTTCCGTGATAGAAAGCTTCCAGTCCTGGGGATGGCTGTGGCAGAAGGGACTCATCTCCTGGCCTGGAGCATCCCCAGTACTTTGCCATCCTCTCCTTTGGCCGCTGCCCCGGGGATGGACAAGGGACGGCACCATCCTGCCCCGGGGATGGATGGATTAGGGATGGCACCATCCTGCCCCGGGGAGGGATGGATTAGGGATGGCACCATCCTGCCCCGGGGAGGGATGGATTAGGGATGGCACCATCCTGCCCCGGGGAGGGATGGATTAGGGATGGCACCATCCTGCCTGGGGAAGGCTTGGCCGTGGCAGGCTGGGGCTGCTCTCCACACGGGGAGCCGGCAGACCCCGTGCAGCACCCAGCTCCCAGCTAAGCCCTTGGCTCCGGCTCTCTCCCAGTGGAGGTCTGGTTTCTGTCCTGCCGTCTGCTTGTCCTCCCTCGCTCCAAACAGTCCCCGTTTGTTTGGCTGGAGCCGGGGCCGCGTGCCTGGGCCGCCTGTGCACAACGGCTCCTTGTTCACCGCCTCCCTCCCCGCTCGCTCCTCGCCTGCTTTAGCAATTATCCCAATTAGCTGTGCCCTCTCCTTGCTCCCCAGCTGCACCGTGGACCCTCATCCCTCCTGCTCCGCACCGGCTGCAGCAGCGCTGCTGTCCGGAAGGGGCCACCCCCGGGCCGGCGGGGTGTGGGCACCGGGGCGATGGTGCCACCTTCCTGGGTGGGAAACAGGCGGGCTGTGCAGAATCCACGTGTTTGTGGTCCCTGATCAGTCCCGGGGCTCTCCTCAACCCTCTTTGGCACTTGAGGAGGGTGAGGAAGCTGTGCCTCGACCTGTAGCTCCCGGGGTGCCATTGGCATCTGCCTCTGCTCCTCCGCATCGCCTGGGTGGGTGCTGCCCGTCCTGCCCCAGCCACACCGGGTGCCCCCCTGCCTCGCTCCCCGGGCGCGGGGTGCAGCCAGACGGCTTCCTGCAAGCCACGGCCCTCGTGCCACCGCGGCCGCACCATCTTCATCCTCCCACAGCCGCCAGCTCAGCCGGAGCCGGGGGCGGGCGGGTGAAGGTCGAGGTTTCCACCCGCTGACGAAGCTGGGGCAGTGGAGGGGCCTTTCCACAGCAGCTCCCGGCACTGCCGTGCTCCAGGGCCGCCTTCTCCTCTGTCCCCTGAGCCCACGGAGAAGCCGGAGCACAGTTCCAGGGGACGTGCCGGGCACAGGAGCAACCCTGCCGGCAGAGCCCAGCGAGAGGAGCAGGACCTGCTCTTCCTGCATGCTGGCAGCGCCTCGTGCATCTCCCAAACTGGAAACCTAGGGCAGGCAAACCCCCGGGTCCTCTGCCCGTGGCCACGCTGCCCCTGCAATGGTCACAGCAGCACGGCAGCGGCGTGGGCAGCCCCTGCCAGCATCCTCGTGCTGCAGCCAGGCGGGGACACAGAGCCTTGGCAGGGGCATCAGCAGCACCGGGGCTGCCACTCCCGGGATGGCTCCGAGCGCCCTGCCCGCGCTGACAGCAGCCCCGGGCTCCCGGGGTTTGATCTTTACCGCTCGAGCCAGGCTGTCTGCTCCCATTTGCGTCTGCCGAGGGAGGGATGCGAGCGCCGGGCTGGCGCAGGCTGGCAGCTCCGTGCTGGCACGCAGGCAGCCGCCGGGCAGGCAGCCCCTGCGCTGCTGCAGAGCCTCCTCCGCAGCCCTGCCAGCCCCAAACCCCGCGTGCAGATCAGGCTCCTGCAGAAGCCAGGGCTGGGTGAGACCGGGCAGGCGGGGACTCCCAGGGACCCGGTGTGCCTTGCTGGGGGACAGCCCTCAGCCTTGAGCCTGCGCCTTCAAAGCAAAAGCATTAAGCCTGCGGCCTCAAAACTGCCCCCTCTTCCCCATCCGTGGGACCGTGATGGCTCCAGAGCACCTGGGGGGGGGGGCTGGCGGTCCTCAGTGCCCTGCCCGTTGCCCCCCCAAACACACACGTGCCCCCAGCAGAGAGGGACGTGGCTCATGGTGGTCCGAGTCTCTCTGGTTACCCCTGTCCTGTCCTGGGGACACAGCACAGTCCCAGTGGCACCCGACAGCTCCCGCAGCAGTCTGGGCACGCTGGGTCCCCTCCCCAGCTGGAGCCCTGGCTTCTGGTACATGGAATGGCCTCACCTTCCAACGGCACCCTGGCTCCAGTGCTCCACTTGCTTCCCCACAGCCTGCACAGGGGCACGAGGCTGCTGCAACGCCCTTGTGCCCAAAGGTCTCCCTTCAGCCAAGGCAAGGAACCCTCCCTGGAGGGAGCAGAGAGGATGGACAGGCCACGAGGTCCTCAGCAACATCCCAGCATCCTGGCACCAGACGCAGTGGCCCAGGCTCTTGGAGGACTGAAGAAATCGGGGTGATGAAAACCCCAAGGCCAGATGATGCCCTCAGCCCCAGGGAACGTCCCCAGGAGCTGGTGCAGCCCCCGCCACGCCTGCCCTGTGGGATGAAGCCCCTCCCAGGGACCCTCTGCCACGGCTTCTGCGTGCCCCCAGCTCCCACCCACGGCAGTGCTGGGGAGTTCACTAGCTCCAGCAGCTCCTCACGCCTGACCCACACTCCCCCTCCCAACCTCCCACCCCAGGCCTGCGAGCCACCCCTCTTCCCCCGCTGCAGCTCTCCCGCTACACTCAGAGCAAGCCTTGGCTCAGCTCCCCGAGCTCCGAGAGCAGCAGCAGCTCCTGCTCCGGCAGCCCCTCAGGGCCCTGCAGCCTCTGCCGGAGCAGGAGCCGTGCCCAGGGCCAGCTCCCAGCTGTGCACCCACACAGCTCCCCGGGAGGGTTGCAGGCACACAGGGAAAACAAAATCCTCAGCTCAACGCTCAAATTCACCCAGCTGACCTAGAAACGCAGCCGTGGTGCTCCAGACAAAAGCACGGGTTGCCCAAGCTGAGCAGAACGGCCAGCAGGAGAGCCAGGGGGTGCTGCCAGCTGCTGGGAGCGGCGATGGGGGAGCACATTGTGCCCTCAGATCCTGTTGGAAGCCCCAGGACAGTCACACGGGGACAGCAGGATTCCACCACCTGCAAGCACAGCCACAGCCTCGGACGTGGGGCCGTGTCCAGAGCAAGAGGGGCAGCAGCCAGGAGCCAGGCAGGGCTCGGTGGGTCCCATCCGCTGCCTTCAGGGAAATTTTCCTGCAAAAGCTGAAATTGTGCTGCAAAAACAAATCACTGCTTCAGTCTGGGCTGTTCGGAGCCGTGTCCCAGCTGAGGCAGCACCCGGCAGGGAGGAGCAGGACTTTGGGCACCTTGGCACCTGTGCCAGGACCACCCTGTCCCACTGGGCACCCCGAGGGCACACGCGGCCGCCGCTGCTCCTCCTCCTCCCTGACCCAGTTTGTGCCTGGCCGCGGCATCCAGGCGAGCAGCGCGGGCAGGTTACGAGCGCCGGGCTCTCCCGGGGAGCCGGCACAGCAAACGCTGAATGTCACCACAATTACAAGGCGCCTGCCGCAGCCCCACCGTCAGCACTGCTCCACCAGCTCTGCACCCGCCCAGCCCGGGAAGGAGGGCAGGGACAGTGGCTGGATCCCCGCTCTGGCACGTGCTCTGGTTTCTTCCGAGCCTCAAATCCCTCGGGCTCTGTTAAACCCGGCATCAGCTGGGCTGCTTGGGCTGGGGGAAGGCTTCTGCAGAGCTGCCATTTCTATTTCTGGGCCAGCCCTGACCTGTTTTCCTCGGACATAAGGTGTTTTCTAGAGGAAATGGGTCTTCCTTGCACACTCTCACCCCTGAAATGCAGTTCTAGGGCTTCTTGATCCCCACCTTGGAATCTGTTGGAGCTTTAGGAGCATCCATAACCTTCAAGTTGACCAGAGCACCACATGTGCATCTCAGGGTTTGTGTGTGCCTTCAGACACTTTGGGGATCTTCTGAGCATCACTTCTCATGGTGGAGTCTCTGTAGACAGCTGCAAGCCTAGAAACCACCACACGAAAGCCCCCACCAGGGCCTTAGGATCAGCGGTCAGGTCCTGACCACCAGCAACCCACACACTGCTTCAGACAGCGACCAGGGAATAGCTCTGCAGCAGCTGGGGCAGCCTCCAGCTACCAGCTGGCACCAAGAGACTGCTGCTTTCTTGGCAGGTATTTCAGCAGCATCCTTCCTTCAAAATGGTGTTTGCTCTGCCTGGGCAAGCTGCACAGACAGCTCCTCTGGTGGTTTTGGTGGAGCGCTGTGGCCGATGAGAGCTGCCCTGCTTTCCTCTTCTGTTGGGGGCTGTGCTGGGCTCTTGTGGCCACCTCAGCCAGGCTGCAGGGTCTCAGCCTCGGCTGGCGCTGATCATGGCACTTGGGGGCCCTTCTCCTGGTGCTCTACCCTGGAAAGAAGAGCCAGTCCCAAGGGGATGGGGCACAGAGGATGAAAATACGGGGTGTGGGTACCACGTCCATCCCTCCCAGCCAGGCCAGGCCGGGCTGTCCCTGCGGCCCCCGAGCAGCCGGGCAGGCCCTGGTGCCGGCACTGCCCCGCACAGACCTGCACAGAAAGCTGCTCTCTGCAAAGATGGGGATGAGCTCATGTTTTTGCGGGTGAATTATCTGTGTGATGAGTGATTCACCAGAGCAAAACAAGATCGGTGTGAGAAACAGATGGGATTTTGGGAAGAGCTGTGGATGTGTGCAGGACCCTGACAAGCGACCTCAGTAATGGGAGCAGCAAGGAGCAAAGAAAGGTGGCCTGAGGTGCTGCGACCAGGAGCATGAACAGCATGGATGGGGGTTTGGATGCGGGACAGGAAGGTTTGGCACACACACGGAGCTGTAGGCTCGCTCAGGTGGGGTGGGAAGAAAAGCCACGGGTGTAAGGCACAAGACTCAAAGGCAGAGATTAGAGGTGGCCGCGGGGCTGGGGTTTGGTAGGGTCATCACTTGAGTCTGAGCCTCACAGGCCCAGACAGAGATGGAGAGTCTGGGTGTTGAAGGATGAGATTATTTCAGTTTGGGTAGAAAGCAGAGATCTACTCAGCAGAGAAAAGGGAAAGCTCTGCACTGAGCATGCAAAGCAGAGGCAGAGCCATTGGGGCAACAGGAAGATCCCAGCACCTTGGCACAAACACACTCTTATTCAGCAGAAAAGATGCCCAATGTAATTTATGATTATTTTTAAATAGAGCTGTTGCCTAACTCACGGAGCAGCAGCATAATAACACCATGTAGCTGGGTCAGCACGGGGATGCCATATGAATTAATAACAGAAAACAGCTCGTGCTCGCTCACTTCCTGCAATTTCCTCTGCTCAGGGAGCTCAAGCGTAAGATATCGGCTCTTGCTATCTGCACCCAGGCACGTTAGCAGGGAAGGCAGGAGCACCTGACACAGGGAGGATGGGGAAGATTAAGGGAATCCCTGTTCAGCGGTGTTGGAGTGCCAGGCAGCAGCAGCCTCACGCTGACTTCGGCAGGTGAGCAGATCAAAGGATGGCACTCAGAGGGACGAGAGGCAAAGGCGTTCGAAAATCCCTTACCCAAGGAGAGAAACTCAAAGATTAAAAACTCAACCATTGTCAAGAAGGGAGCGTGGATTTCCAGGTGGAGGGGATGCTGCAGATTTCTCAGGGAGAACCACACTCTAGGGTCAGTCTGGCCTGGGAATGGAGCACAGCTGAGCCCTTGAGGTGCCAGGGCATCCTTCTGCCCAGGTAGCTTTGGTCATCTCCTCCAGGTCAGGAAGAGATGCACCTGGGTGAGATTTTCAGCACCATTGCCTGATGTGTGGGTGAGAAGATCATCTATGGGCTGCACAAGGCCTGGCAGAGCTGTGAAATATGTAAACTCCAGCTCCTGTGTCCATCCCACCCGATGGTGGGGCCAGAGGACAGCAATGGCGTGAGCAGTGTGGCTGTGTGGACATGACACAGCTCCAGGACCATGCAGACCCCTTGGTACAGGGGCTGGATCTTTGCTGCAGCAGGGCTGGAGGGTCAGCAAGCAGGTCTGGGCAGGGTAACCTTCAGGGAGGGCATAAAAGTCCAGGCAAAATCCTGGAGGACTATAAAAAACCGAAAACCAGCAATGGGTGACATGAGCAGGGAAACCCCAGCAGCACCCAAAGGAGCCTGGTGAGCCCCCAGCAGCACCCTGCCCCAGCTCGGGTTGGATGGGGCGGTGGAGTGGGTTTGGATTCGAGTGTGCACATGCCTGGGTCACTGCTGCTGGGGTCGGGGCATGGGAGCTGGAGGGCTCTCTGCGGGGCTGCCTGCTCACTTTGGCCATTTGCCTGTGGGGTCCCCATTCTGGAGGCACCCACAGCAGGGGCAGAAGGCAGCCTGGCCTCTAACATCTGCCAGGGAACATCCACGCCTCTCACAGACCAGGAGTCAACTGCTCAGGGCACCTTGTGGGGCGTCCCCAGCCCGTGGGGTCCTGTCTGCCTGTGCTGCTCTGGGGGTCACACCAGCAAGCCCACGGCCATGAGCGATGCTCCCCAGTGCTCTGCAGGGACCTGTCAGCATTGCTGGGACCCAGCGGCGGTGTGACCCCCCCCCTACCCACCACGCTGAGCCTACCGTGTCCCCAGGGAGCAGTGAGCCCCTGTGCCCAGCTGCCCCGGAGCTCAGCAGGGACTGGGGGATGTCCGGGGACCCCCTCTGCTCCCCCGACAGCCGGTGGCCATGGATCCCAGGGGACGCAGTGGGGTGCATGGCTGATTTGGCAGCGGGAAAAAGCAGTGGTGGGGGTATTCCCGGCTGTCCGACCCCTTCCCAGCCCCGGGAGCTGCAGAGGCTGCTGGCAGGGCCCCGCTGCCCGATGCTGCCCCACAGCCGCGGCCCCGGAGCGGCACCGCCGGCGCGGAGCTGCTTCCAGCGGCGCTGGATGCTGAGTCACCGCGGGCCCCTCGGAACGACCCGCGGGGGCCCGGCCGGCGGCGGCAGCAGGAGCGGGGCCGCACGGAGGGTTCGGGGGCGACTACGGGGAGAGGGGATGTGGGGCGAGAGGGGCTGCGGGGCGGGGAAGGGCGATGTGTGGGACGAGGGGGGACGGTCGGGACAAGGAGAAATGCGCGGGGAGGGGGTGTGAGGGGCG